>PVIH01023190.1:0-25393 GCA_004025045.1 Sigmodon hispidus
ATGACTACTTGGTATGTGACAACAATTTTATGTGCTCTTCCTTAAAGAAGAAGGAGGAGGAGGAGGAGGAGGAGGAGGAGGAGGAGGAGGAGGAGGAGAAGAAGAAGAAGACGACCTCTACTATTTCTACTGTTCAGTTCTTTGTCAGGGGTTGAGCTCTCCTGAGCTTCTCTGCTACTATTTGTATTGTCCCTATTGAGCTCATATTTAGGCATTTATGTTTGTGAGACATTATCAATGTAGCTTATTGACATTATTTTTTTCTCTGACTCCAATGCCTGTTTTTATTCAAAAAAGTTTTTAGTTATTCACATTATTCATTCTCCCTGAAATTAACACTCTTTAATCCTCAGGCTTTTAAAGTTTCTCTGTTATAACTGGTCACTTTGTAGTTTTGCTCTAGAAAAGCTCAGAGTAAATATTTATTCCAAAGTATTTCTCCTTGGTGGGAAGCAAAGAAGGCTGATAGGTGGCTACAGGAGTGAGGAGCCTTCCTGGGCTTCAGAGCAAGCTGCAGTCTTCTCTGTGCCTCAAACAGTAACTACTTACAGTGCTGGATCTCACATGGAGATCACTCCTTCATGTATGCTGAACCTTCTACTGTCTAATCAGCTGCTGTGCTGAATAGTGCAGATTGACATTGAGAGTCCCAGACTTAGGTTTAGAAACAGAAGTTCTATCAAGAAACCACATTCAAGGACAGGAATGAAGGCAAACATTCTACCCCACTCTCCTTCAATTTTTTAAAAAAGTCTCATTTTTCATCCATGTTTCCCCTTGCTCAAATTCCCTTCCCCCTCCCACCCCTCCCAGTCACTCTCTCTTCTCCCCATCTCCTTATCTCCTCCCCAGAAAGGGCAGGAGGTCCCACGGGCCCAAGGTGGCATAGTTCAGCATCCACTCCAGGCAAGTCTGATTTCCTCATCCTAATATCAAGACTGGGTTAGGTGTTCCTCTGGAGGGAATGGGCTTCAAGGCATTATTTTTAATAGGAGACATCATTCTTGACACTTGCTATTATGATCTTTCCCCTCTTCCACAATTATCCATGAGCTTTAGGTTGCAAAAGTTGTATTGTACTCACAATCCAGGATTTGGCCAAATATCTGAAGCTCAGCAAAAGAGAGAGATAAGCAAGGGGATGGTCAAGAGCACAATGGAGATACCCATAGAGACTGTAGTGAGATTCAGGTGTCAGCTGACAATCCTTAGAGGCATGTCCCTGGAGTACCAGGAGCATGAATGGAGACCCCAGCAAGACCCCATTGAGACACAGGGACATTGATCTTCTTCCTGTTTGTTCTTGGGGGGAGTAGATCGACCATTCATTATGGGACAGTTCTACACTCCAGGAGTTGTCTTAAGGTTCAATAGTATCGTGACTGTTTATATAACCCCTTAATGAATATTAATCCTTTATATGATATATTGCTAGTAAATTTTCCATGATATGGGACAGCTAACTTGAACTAATGGGAGCTCACAGATTCTGGACTGACAGCTGGAAAGCCTTTACAGGACCTAACTAGGCTCCCTGAATAAGGGAGATAGTTGCATTGATCAAGCTGTTAATGGGCCCCTAGCTATGGGATCGAGAATTATCCTGGATACATGAATTGTATCCCTATGGTGGATGAGAGGGGAGATTGGGGGAGTGAGGAAAGGGGAGCAGGAGAAGGAGAGGGGAGAACAGTTCAAGGTATGTAAAAAGAATTTTATTAATAATTAAATAAATATTAAAAAATAAAAGAGTTATGTTGTACATATATCATTTGGGAGTGGGCTTCACAACTCTCTATTTTGATTGGTAGTAGTTTTCTGTAATGGTCTCTGTTGCAAACAGATATTTCCCTGATTCACAGTGCAGATTAGACTTATGAATACATTTAAGAACATGTACATAGGACATATCCTTAACTTTACTCTTACTGCGTGGGTCTTAAATCCAATTAGAAAGCTCTTAGTTACTGCCAAAATATGTATGTCACTACAGAACCCTTAGAATTTATGTGTCAAACCCAGAAAGATAAGGAGGGGATGTACTTACTCATTAGTGGACTTTCAACAAAAAGGAAAGAACACACAAGCTGCAAATCACAACCACTGAACAGCTTGGGATCTGAAGGAACTTAATAGAGACATCCAGGGTGTCTGCTAGGAAGAGAAAATAGAGAAGATCTCCTTAGCTAATTGGAAGCATAAGGGGTTGCAACCAAGAAGAGGTGGGAGCAAATCATGAGAGAAGGAGATGATTGAATGAGATGAAGAAAAAGAGCAAGAGAAAAAAAAAGAGATGGAGATCTTAAGAGAGGAAGCCAATGTGTGGTTGGAAAAAGACCAGGTTAGAGAAACCTCCAAGAACTTACAGGATGTTCCCAGATAGGTCTCCAAACAATAGTGAGAATGTTGCCTAAACAGGACTTCCTCTATAATCAAATGAATAACCACTCTAAGTGCCATCACAGAACTTACATCCAACAATGGATAGAGGTGGAGGCAGGGATACATGGCTGAGCACTGGGCTGAGCTCCTGGTCCAGCTGATAGCAGGGGAAGGAGACTCTATATGAGCAAGATGATAGAGACTATGAGGAAAATTAGCATATTGATGGCTGGCTGGAGATCTGGGGAGCTCACTGAATTAAGAACAGCCACCTGGGAACCATCAGGAAAAGAAACTAGGCCCTCCAAGGATAGACAGCTGTCCACTGACATGGGCACTATGTGGAGAGCCTCAAGGGGAGGGTTCATACTGTTTTTGTGCATGGACTGGCAACTTGGAGTCCATTCCCTCCAGAGGAACATCTAACCTAGTCTTGATATTAGAATGAGGAAATTGGACTTGCCTGGAGTGGATGCTAAGCTAATCCACCTTCGCACTTCTTGCCCTTTCTGGGGAGGGGATGGGGGGATGAGGAAGAAGGAGGCTGAAGACTGACCAGACAGGGTCGGAGGTGGGGGGGAGGGGGAGAAGGGAGTTAGAACAAGGGGATAAATGGATAAAAAAGACTATTCTATAAAAATAAATTTGCAAAAAGAATTTATATATCATGATGTCTGTTGTTGTGGTTCATATATGTCATAGGTGTCATAGGTAGGTAGGAATGTTGATTACTTCCCTCTTATAGGAGTTTGTATGGTGGCTTCTTTTACCAGAAAGCTAGTCCTCACAGAGAAGGCCTTCTGGCTAGTTCTATCTTGGGTCCAATGGTTCTATCTTGGGTCCAATCTGAAGTACTTGGTATCTTCATCAATAAGAAGTCTTCCAACTCGGGGTGGGGGGGAACTGAGGGCAAGTAAAATATCCAATAATGTCTTGTGACAGTTTTGGATAACCCTAAGGAAGGAACATCTCAAAAGATCTGCCATAGCTGGTTTGGGGGTGTTTCTTATATTTTCTATATCTCTTAGAGATAGCATTGCCAGCCCAGATGTGAAATTTTTATTTAAACCATGAATCTATATGTATACACAGACTTACATGAATTTTAAGTATTTTCACATACTTAATAGTGAATAATATTAAGTATGGATATCCACACATGGATAATAGTATGACTAGCTATGAATTTTTGGAGTCATATTGTTATTTTACCTTATTGTTATTTTACCCTCCTTCTGTATTTATTTTCTATCACGTCTAATTAAAGCCTCACGATTTTTATATTTTCCCCCTTCATATCACCTGTACTTTATTAGTCTCCTCTATTGTTCCCACATTCTCTCCCAATGGCCCCTTTATACTTTCTTGGTTTGTATGGTTACTCTGGGTTATAGACTCACATCCAAAGATTTGGAGATATGAATCTCAGCTGAGAGAGAACATAAGACATTTGTTCTTCTTGGTCCAGGTTATGTCACTCAACATGATATTTTTCTAGTTCCACCCATTCTCTACAAAGTTCATCATTTCATATTTCTTTACAATTGAATAGTATTTTATAGTATCTATGCACAACATTTAGGATGTTTCAATTTCATGGCTATTGTGAATAGAGCAGCAATGAGCATGGATGAGAAAGTATCTATGGAGTAGAATGTTGAGTCTGTTGGGCAGATGCCATGAAGATGGGTAAGATGGTAGATTTTTTAAAAAATCTTTTAGAAGATTCTTCATGCTGATATTCAGAGTGGCTGGATCAGCTAATAAAATATGTAAACATGAGAACTTAAATTTGAGTACCTAGTATTCATGTTAAATAATAATAATAATAATAATAATAATAATAATAATCACAAATCCTGACACAGTAGCATACATTTGCAATCCAAGTTCTATAGGGCAGAGATAGATGTATCCCAAGGGTTCATTGGCCAGAGAGCCTAGCCAAAGTGGCATGTTTCAGGTTTAGTGAAAAAACCCATCTCAAAATATAAGGCAGTGAAAAAATGAAGGAAGACACTGAACACACACTCTACCCTCCATAATCATGTGCTCATATATGTGCACACAAGTATGTCATACCTACATACATGCATCAACCACACACACACATACGCACACACACATACACACACAAATTAAAATAACATAAAATATACTGATACTGCTTCAGAAGTAATGCTAAAGTAAGAAAATGTAGACAGATATCAGCTTAGACATTGTTTTAAAACATAAACCCTGACAATTTATGACAAACATACTGGAGGGAGCTAGTATCTGTAGAAACTTGAATCTCTAGCAAAAAATAAAGAGATATAATTTTTTCTCATTTTAAAATAATAAAATTGTTTAAGACTTAAAAGCAAAAATAAAATAATGGGTTAAATAACATGTACAAAAAATAAAAATGAATGTAAAAGAATAACTTAAAATGTGGTAATAGTATTCTCCTATATTACACATGAAATGCTATTTAAAGTGAACTCTCTTGATTTACATATTGACAACATTATATATTGTTTATGAATACAGATTGTAAAACTAGAAAGAGGATCAAGAAAGAAAGGAAGATCTCAAAGAAGGAAGGCAAAAAGTAAATAACAGTATACACGTGACATAAATGCAGAGAAACTTTGTTGGAGAACAAAAAGAAAGTGGTGAAAATTGAGGAAGGGGATTGGGCCTAGAGGAGAGGGGAAAGGGGTTCAGGAAGGAAGGATTTATGAACATCCTGTGAGCAAGCAATCTCTAAGAAACTCACACCCGTCCTTCATTGTGCTTCACTTTCTTCTGGAGTGTCTCTCTTCTAAGACTTCTGTATAAAATCTATATGAAATCTTTTTTAAAGCATCCTGATTCTGCTTTATAAAAAAAGAAAATGCTATAATAAAACCCACAACTTTGTAGACTGATTTTGAAAAATAAGATAAAATATCTACCTGGAGTAACAGTTATAAAGAGAAACTGAAATAAATATAATAATGTAACAAGGGGAAAATGTGTCTTAAAACAAAGCAAAATAGTACTAAACAGTGAACACAAAATGAAGCTCATAAGAGAAGGTAAAGAAGGAAAAAATGGAAAAATGAACAGATGGAACAAATAGAAGTTATATAGTTAATTTAAATTCAACCATATATACAGATAGTTACATCAAATGAAAATCATCTAAACATGTCAATTAAATTGCAAAGTCTGTGAAACTAATAAAAAAGGCAGACAACCATATGGTCTCTGTAAGAAATGCATTTAAAATATATCAACAGAGAAGAAAAGTAAAAAAATGGGCCAGGCTTAGAGGGGGAGCTATTCTAGCTATTTAGGAGGCTGAGGTAGGAGAAGTGAAAATTCAAGGGAGTTCAGGGCCAGGCACGATGACATTTACTGAGATGCCATCTGAATATGTTAAGTGAAAAGAAAGTTGAAACTGTAGCTCGGTGGTTGGGTATGCGTAGAGAGCTTTTATTTGTAAGGGGCTTGTTCACAACCAGCATAGGAACAATTGTGGAAAGATCAGAAAGAAACCTTGTCTCCAGGGAAAAATAAGGCAGTGTCTCTCAACTTGTGAGTCACAACCCCCTTGTGGGACAATTGACCCTTTCACAGGGGTCACATATCAAATATCTTGCATATCAAATATTTACACCACAATTTACAAAAGTAGCAACATTAAAGTGATGAAGTAACAATGAAAACAATGTTATGATTGGTAGTCACCATATGAGGAACTACAGTAAAGGGTCTCAGTATTAGGAAGGTTGAGAACCACTGGAATAAGATGAAGACTGACAGTCAGAACACTTAATGTTCTCCTCTGGCTTACTTCCCCTACCCTACCATACATCCAAACATACACACATGACACACACACAGATAGACACGCAAAACAGACACACACAAACACACATTTTTATTAGTTCTTTCATAGTATAAATGTTGCTCATATTTACCACCTCACCTTTTCCAAGGCCTACTGAAGCTCACACATTTTTTAAGTTACAAAGTACAAGACTAGTTTTAGCTTCAAGTTGAATTCAAAGCCAGACTGAGATACACAAGACTATGTCTCAAAATAAAAAATAAATGGCATAAATGCTCATTTTGATTTGTTGTTTAAGAGGACACAATCTATCATTGGAAGGAAACTATGATCTGGGAGCTTGAGGTATAGGTCTCATTGCTCCTACTGAAGAACCAGGAAAGCACCTCCATTTTAAGCAAGCCCCTAACCACAGCTTGAAACAGGCTTGAGTTCTCAGAACTACTGAGTACAAGGTCCAAAACAGGAGATAGTGTAGGGCCATTTGATAGCAACTGATTAACCACAAAATATCCCAGTCCGTGAGATAATTCATTAAAAAGTTTGACAAACAGCCAGATTAGATAACAGAGAAATTCTAGAATGTCCCTAAAAAAATGATCTAATCAGAATTGTATCTGGACTGAGACCCCCCTAATTGATATATAACTTCGTGGTTTTTGCCTTTAAAAACTTAGCTTGCAGAGGAGCAGGTACCTCCTCTGGTTACCTCTAAGTAAGTGCACACTGGACAGGATCCCAGCCGTGGCTTGTATTTTAATAAACAAACCTTGCTTTTGTATTTTGGAGAGTTTACATCTCTGGTGGTCTCTTCAGGGGTCTCATGACCAGGGCATAACACTACAGTTCAGACACACAGAGAGAAGCCCCAGCTTGGCTTTTGTTTGTTTGTCTATGTTTTCTTGTAGTCTAAGCCCACAGTCCATGAAATATTTTTTCTTACATTTAGGGCAGGTCTAACACACTCAGGTAAACCTATCTGTGTTGTAGGAAGGTTTTTTTGGTGCCTGTTTCAGGCCGGAGGTTTGTTTGGACTTGGCTTGCAGCAGTGGTTTGGAACCTGGTCCGCAGCAGCTTTTGTCCCCCAAAGAAATGAATTAGATGTTTATATTATTTTATACTGTTTGGCCTATGTCTTATGCCTATTATTAGCTAGTTCTTTTATCTTAATTCAACCCATTTCCATTAATCTATCCACCACGTGGCTCGCAGCCCGTGGCTCACCTGAATTCCTACATGCTTCTTCTTCTGGGGACAGATGGAGACTGACTTAACTCTCTCTTTCTCTTACCTGCCTGCCCTCTGATTCTCCATCCACTTCTGCGGTGTTGTATATAGGCCAAAACAGTATTTTATTTACAACATACAGAGAACATTCTACCACATCTCCTCTTTTCTGTCTAATTAAAAAGGAAGGTTTCAATTTTTATATAGTAAAATTATAACAGAATTGCTCTCGAGCAGGAATTATAGTCATAATATCTAGTTTATTTGTATTTATAAAATTAAAGAGAATATTTTATTATCTATTTTATCATTGTGAGTCTAAAGGTTTATATTTAATATATCTTTTAAACTAAAAAGAACTATATTTATAATTATTAAACTTTTAATCATATCAAAGACTATAGAAGGATATAATATTATGTAAATAAACAGGAAGTGCAAGCAACTTCTAAAGTTTAGAAAATGACAGAGATGACACCTGTCTGCCTGGACAGTCACCTAAAGTTCTTTTGTAACATTGGGGCATCTATTTTTAGCCTATATGGCCCAAAGTTTTTGGCATACTTTGTAGTGATGTAGGAAATTTGACACAGTCTATCAGTCACTTTTTTTTTGTCTTGAAGAATGTCTGGCAATGTTTTTTGCAAAGTAGGAACTTGAAGGACCATCTTGGCTTGTTTTGTCCACATTTAGAGGTCACTTTTTTATGGAACTTGTATGTCTAGTTTATATAGCATATTATTAAGCAGTTAATATCAGAATAGTTTTTTGTCTAGTGGCTAACTGTTGTCACAAAGTAATTTTTATATGAAGTTTTTTTAATGTCTATCATTTTTTTTTTGAAATATATTGGTGGAGCCAGGAGCAGACTTGTCTCACTGTCTAGAAAAGTCTAAGTTTTTTAAATAATTTAAATGTTATATTTCACGGTGGCAGTTTGGAACCTGGTTCATGGCGGCTTTTGTCCTCCAAAGAAATGAATTAGATGTTTATATTATTTTATACTGTTTGGCCTATGTCTTATGCCTATTATTAGCTAGTTCTTTTATCTTAATTCAACCCATTTCCATTAATCTACCCCAATTGGCTCACAGCCCGTGGCTCACCTGAATTCCTACATGCTTCTTCTTCAAGAGACAGAGACTAACTTAACTCTAACTTTCTCTTACCTGCCTGCCCTCTGATTCTCCACCCACTTCTATGGTGTTATATATAGGCCAAAACAATATTTTATTTACAACATACAAAAAACATTCTACCACATATCTGGAAACATCCTCACAGACACATCCAAAGGTTTTTCTAAATCTAGTCAAAATTGACCATGAAAATAAAATGGCAGAGCCCAATGCATTAGGCATGGAAGACAAATGCTTCATCACTGAGCTGAATGCTGTGATCTAGGTTCAGGTTGAAGAACTCCTTTGCTCACTTGAAATGTTGATTTGGATATGGTTTGTTAACATGTTTCTTTTTACTAAAGTCCTGAATATAAGAGCAATCTCTTTGTTACATTTTAACCATGGGTTCACAAATGCAGTTGCAATAACAACTACCTCCTCAAAATACTATATTGTTAAATATGATATGTAGTATATGTTAAACTCCTCACATATTCATGCAAATTATAATCATTAAAATGAAACTTATTTTCTGTCCATATCTTTTGATTGCAATAGTGCTAGTTTTCTTTGTATAAACTCTAAGAAAAGCATTTAAATTTTTCATAACTTACTAATGGCTATGACTAAAAACTAGTTCCAGAAATTCTTTAAACTGTAACAATTAATTGACAGGCTTATATAGTTAGATCCACATGTATTGCTTATATAACTGAACAGACATTTTTTCCTAATGGACTGATTGGATTTCTGTCATTACCTATTAAAATATATCTGTAAGATCTCATATGATCTCTTCATTAAAATGTGAAATTGATGAATATTAAAGTGTTCACTGTCTGATAGCATGAATGTTAAAATTTTTTTTAGCCATCTCTAGCAAGCAAGCGAATTATAATATAATTTATTTAATATATAGTTTCAAGTTGCAGTAAAATTGGCCTCATCCTCTGAGCTGTCTTCTGCCTTCATTGTCTCCTTCATTCAGAATCTGTTTCTTCACTCTGTGGACAAACTGCTCCAGAAACTAGTCCATTATGTTCCTTCTGAGTTCAAAAGAAGAGAAACTCTCATTACACAAATGTTCCTACCAATGCAAAGAAGAAAGAGTCTACTTTTTAGAAAAAAAGTGATTCACAGAAGAACGAATGTTCAAAACTGTTATTAATTTGGGAATATTATGTCACTCTAATAAATCTAACAACTCTGTTCATCTTGATGACTTTACCATTTTAAATTATTTATCTAGATGTCTGTTGTTAACAGGAAAGAATTGAGTTCAAGAAACTGTGATATTTGGTCATTTTTTTTAAAGCCCCAGAATAGGGATATAGTTTAGAGACTGAGCTCCTACCTAGTATAAGTATGGTTTGGGATTTAACCTGTAGTGCTGCAAAAACTAAATTAATTTAAAATGACTGTGGACATTTCTGTACTCATGAGGCTACAAAGAAGAGGATCATGAGCTTCAGACTCTCTAAATCACATAGTCATGACCCACCAAGAGACCTGTCTCTAAAACAAAATATTAGAAATTCACTCATAAAAAATGAAGTAATTAAATGGAGGGCTTCATTCACTGTCAGAAAATCAGCTTCATAATAGGAAATGAAGGGGAGAGCGAAATCTACTTTGTATTTATATAAAAGGGCATCGTTCATATCCTTTTTAATGTCCATCTTCAGGTTTTGCTTACCTTAAAGGTCCCAGTTTCTCCACTACATTTTAGGTAAGCCTTCTGACATACTTGAGTTCTCTCAAGTATCAAGAGTAAATCACAGAATGCCATAATTTATACAAATGGCCAAATAATGGCTTAGCCACTCTGATATTTTTCCCTTCATAGCATTTATTACATTGCCTTCTAATGAACTTATTGCCAATATTGCCCACTTGATTGTGAACTGTGTGGTAAGAGATTGTAGTAACATTTTTCTTTGGCCTGGCCTAGCCCTGAGATCTGGACCTGACCACAGCTACTTAGCTCTGTCTATCCTTGAGGTCCAGACTAACAATTCCAAAGTCCTAGTCTAGTCTCACAAAAATACACAGAAGCTTATATTAATTTCATGCTGTTTGGCCTATGGCTCAGGCTTATTGCTAGCTAGCTCTCACATCTTAACCCATTTCTATTAATCTATGTCTTGCCATGTGGCTCGTGGCTTACCTGAGTTCCTTTGTTCTCTTGTGGCAGCAGCTCACAGGGTCTCTCTTTGACTCTGCCCTTCTTCCCCTTTATCTATGCTTGGATTTCCTGCCTGCCTATAAGCTGGCTTGCCATGGGCAAAATAGTTCTTCTATTATCCAATGATAATTCACAGTATACAGAAAGATATCCCATATTCAGTGATAATATTTTCTAGAGAGATTTCTTTTTTCTTTTCTTTCTTTTTGTTTTTTTGAAGACAGGGTTTCTCTTTGTACAGTCTGGCTGTCTTGAAACTCACTTTGTAGACCAAACTGGACTAGAACTCACTGAAATCTACCTACTTCTAGAGATTTCTTTAGTGAAAGAATTACCAAAGGAACAGACAATTCAACTAGAAGCAGTGGTTGTCAACCTCCCTAATGTTTTGACCATTTAATACAGTTCCTCATGTTGTGGTAACCCCGAACCATAAAATTATATGTTGCTATGTCTTTATTGTAGTAGTTCTAATATTATGGATCATAGTATAAATATCTGTGTTTTCCAAAAGTCTTAGATGACCCTTGTGAAAAGATCATTTGACACTTCCAAAATGGGTTACAACCCACAGGTTGCCAACTACTGTAATAGAGGAGGTAAAATATGGTACCAGTACTTTTTCTTTAAAATATTAATTTGAGGGGCTAAGAGGATGGCTGATTGGCTAGAAGCACATAATTGTGGGAGTTTGATTTCCAAAACTCATAGCATGCAGTTAACACCATCTGCAATTCCAACTCTAGAGGATCTGACTCCCTCTTTTGGCCTTTCTGGGCACTGACACTCATGTGCACATGCACATGCATGTGAGCATGCACACACACACACAATACACACAATACATTTTAAATCATATAAATATTTAAAGTTAATTTGGATGTGAAAACTCAGAGCATTTCCAAATTTGCATATGATAATAAACAGTTTCAGGTAGTAAAATTCTTATGCCAATAGAAACTTCCTCAAAGTCAGCACTTCATGTCTTGTGAATAGACAATACTGATTGCTCCTTAAGAAAAGTGAGAGAATTGGATGAAAAGCAATAAAAGTTAGTAAATGATGGCCTTTTATATCAGTTATTATTTAAAATGGGATCATGGCATTCAGAGTAGTGGGATCCTTTAATTTTAATACAGAAACACTCAACATGCTAGCACTACTAGCAAATCAGATAGATATCTGTATAGACCTTTCCAAGATAAAATCAGTATAGGAAATCTTAAAATATGTTTTCTTTTAATTGTCCTTAATTATATCTAAACCAGTGTTTGTCCAACTTTAATATATCCATGAATTCTCTGTTAAAAAAGTTAAACATTGAAGAAATGATTCTGACTGAGCATGTCTGCTAGTTTATACATATTAAAACATACTCCCATACAACACCATATTGTTGGGCTGGAGCTACCCATTGAGTGACAAGGAGGTAGAGAACATCCTTATGGAAGCAGAACATGGCTTCTTTTTCTTTCCTTGTACTTAAAAATCACTTAGACCTAGGCATAGAAAAAATTTATTATCACATAAAAAAGGCATACATGATGAACATATGATTACCTTTAATTTACTTATTCCATAATGGGAGCCACAAAAGTATGAAATAGGAATGTTTGACATCAACAAGGCTGACTCATATAAGGCAAGGGCTTTTGATGGAGAAAAAGCCAAAATATCAAGGAGTTTTGGTGTTAATTGCTTTTGAAGGTGATAAACCACTTCTTACAGAGGATTTTTTGTTGTGCTCAGAGTGGGGACCCCAAAAGAAACCACCAGAGACGTAGGAAGTCTGGAATGCAATTGCAATGTTTATTGAAAGTGGTATACACTTGAAGAAGGATATACAGGGATGGAAAAAAAATTCAGAGGGAAAGCTGAACACAAAGTAAATATATGTGTAGCAATCTCATTTGCATTATCACCCTTGATAAGTCATGCTTATGATTTTTATCTTCTTTATAGTTATTGTTAACTTATCAGCATTTTAAATTCATTTTACTGTTTTTCTTGATAAATACAAAATAAATAAAGAAGAAGAAAAAAAAGAAAGAAAAAAAAGAAAGTGGTATACAAACCGGCCAGCCAGTAGGGAGCAATGAGGCAGGAAGAGGCTCCCGAACAATGCAAGCATTCAGCTTTTAAAGGGGTAAAACTGCAAAGCTCGTTGCCAAGGTATCAGAGTATGGGTCTTTTTTTTTTTTTTTTTTGGATTGGTTAGTCAAGGGGTAATTCTTGTTTAGTTGTGATGGTTCGTTGGGATGGCTTTTTGTCACTGGCTGCCCTCAGGGTTGGGACGTTCTTTGGTTTTGGGTGGAGGTGAGGCAGTTGGGGAATTTCCAGATATGGGCATGTCTAGGACACTTGGGGATTTTTTCATATATGGTCATAACTAGGATGATTGCAGATTTTTCTGTATATGGGCACGACTTGGACAGTTGGGTTTGAGTTGAGGGTCTAACATTCTGTGTATAAAGGCAGCTCTCCCATCTGTTGTTTCCTTGGACTCTCAGGAATGTTCAGCAGTGTGAGCTTCCATTTGTTTGGCACAACCTTTTCCATACCTGGAGGGCATATGGATACGTCGTCGTCCCTCTATCCCTGTGTGAAAACAGTGAGATAGAAAATATCTTCCAGGTGAACTCTAAACAAACAAACAAACAAGAAAAAAAAAAGCAAAGCATGCCCAAGCTACAAACCACAACCACTGAACAGCTTGGGATCAGAAACACCCTGGACTGACTCCTTGGATCCCACTCTCCCTAGAGGAACACCTGACTCAGTCTTGAGGTTGGGGGAAGAAAACTGGATCTGCCAGGAGTGGAGGCTGAACTAAGCAATATTGGAACAGTGGGACCTTGGGACTGCCTGTCCAGGGAGGGCAGGATGGGGAGTTGTGGAAAAGAGAGAATGACCTAATGTGGTGGGAGGGGGAAGGGACCTTGAATAAGGATATACAAGGATAGAAAATATGACTTCTTTGTTCATAATAATAAAAAAGAAAATATCTTCCAGGCTTTTGTTCCCTCTGCCCAGAACAGACTTACTGTCTGCCTTCTCTGTGGTTATCCTTGCTAGTATACATAATGACTCATTTGTAACTCTTCTATGGTATTCAAGGGCAGCCACAGATAAAAGAACTCACTAATATGTATGTCCTAAAGTCACTACCCCTACTGATAAGAGATGTATCCAGAGCTAACTAACCCGAAAAGCTTTTTAAGACTTTCTTGCACCTAGATTCATTAAGGAAAAAATTGTTTACCTACTCCTAGTAGCAGGTATGAAAACATCTGTTCTGACTCCTTAAGACCTGAACAGTCAGGTCCTGCTTCTTATGCAAACTGGCCTTCACAAACTGTCTCCTATGGAAGGTGCTTTAGCAGATTAAGGAACTACAAGGTCCCTTTCATTGTCTTTTTAGTCACCTAGCAACCGACAACACCCATCCCTATGGCCTTGTCAGGGACAGGTCTGATGTGGTATATGAAATCTATGCCTTCATTATTGTATCATCATGCCATGAAACTGGTCGTGCCAAAAAAAAAAAAATTGTTGTATTGAAAAGGAATTACCCTAAGTCTGAATCCTGTGCAGAGATTCCAGTAGATTCCCCTCATTGGTATTAGCATATCAACCTGAAGTTCTGAGAGAAAACCTATCTGGGGCAGTACCCCAAGAAGGTTTTTGTTAGTTCCATTTTATCAACATGTGAATGAAGAAACTGTTTATTACTACTGCTTTTTTTTATTTAAAAGTGACATCATAGTCTGGATATTATTTAGCTAATAATTTCCTTGCTTATTTGTTTGACATTTCTATAGTAAATTAGTTTTTCAATATTTTTAATATTTTCAATGCTTTTTATTTAAATTTTTTACATACCAACTATTCTTCCCCCTTCCCCTCCCCTTCCCAGTCACCCTCAGCTTCTCCTCCTTCCCTATCCACTCTTCATAGAGGGTTGTCTTCCGAGGGGGAGCCAGAGTGTATATTAAGTCATAAGGCTACAATCCACAACCCCTGAGCAGCTAGGTGACAAAAAGGAATTTAAGAGGGACATTCATGGATCCTCTGGGAAGGGATAATAGATAAGACCTCTTGAGAATATTGGTACTGTAATGAATGAATCTCAATCACTCAGAGAGACCACCAGAGACAGAGATGTCTGAAAGCAACAGCAATGTTTGTCAGCACAATACAAGCCTGGGGAGGGAGCTTGTTCTCCACAGAGCACCACATGGGTTTATGCAGAGAAGAGCTGAGCTCCTCAAGTTATGCAAGCTTTTTGTAGGCAAGGACCACAAGGCAGGGTAACTTGGGGTCAAGGCTGCAGGTGTGCTCTTGATGAACTCATGCTTAGGGACTTTTTACAGCTTAATATTCCTGGACCCCACCTGGGTGGTGTGGCTGGTGGGTTTTACTGCCTTAGGGATGCATCATCCATGTGTCCTTAGATAGCACTTAGCAATTCTTTCTTGGAACTGGGGAAGCACCTGCCAGGAATGTGAAACTGAACTCTATTTTAGTAAAAAATGGCTACTAGAGTACAAAATGGGGTTTCTTAAACTAAGTTTACTCTCTTCAGTACCATGGGGGGAGGGGATAAAGGAGGAATGGGAAAAGAACATGAAAGAATAAGATAGTTGAGTTAGGGGAGAGAGAGAGGCAGAATAATAAAATAAATACCATGATAAAGAGAGCCATTGTGGTTTAGGGGAAAATCTGGTGCTAGGAAAATACCCAAGAATCCACAAAGATGACCTCAGCTAATACTTTAAGCAATAGTGGAGTGGGTTCCTGAATTGGCCTTCTTCTGTAAACAAATTAATGACCAATGACTAATTGTCCACATAGAACTTGCATCTAGCAACTCAAGGAAGCATATGCAGAGATTTGCAGATAAGTACTGTGTTAAACTCCCAGTACTCTTAAAGATAGGGAGGAGAGATTATACGAGCAAAGTGGTTAAGATCATGAGAAAACCACAGAGAGACAGCCGACCCATGCTATTGGGAGCTCACTGACTCTGAACTGACAGATGGAGAACCTGAATGTGACTTAACTAGACCCTTTAAATGTGGATGACAGTTTTGGGGCTTGGGCAGTTTGTGGGGCATCTGGATGTGGGACCAGAACTTATCTGTAAGGTATGAACCAGCTTTTTGGAGCCCATTCCCTTGCTTATCCTTGATAATTGGGGAAGGAGCTTGGTCCTTACTCAATTTGATATGCCAGATTATATTTTTTTTAAATACTTATTTTTCTTTTATGGGTCTCATCTGAATGTCTGTATACCATTGGTATATGCTCCTCTTAGAGTGAGTCCAGAAAAGGCTACCAGATCCTGTGCAATGTAAAGTTGCAGGCAGTTGTAAGCATTCATGTGGGTCCTAAGAGCCAAACCTGGGTCTTATGCAAGAGGAATAGATATTCTTAATCTTTTAGCATTCTCTCTGTCCCCTATAGTAAATTCTTAATATATTATATGTGTTACATAAAATATCAAGTAGACATTACACTCAGAGCTTTTCAAAGCTGAATTAGATAGAGTTTAGTCTCTGCCTCAAAAAGAGCAAACACCCAACAGAACACAGGCATCTAGTCTGAAAGACAAGCAGGACTTACATCAGGACATATACAGAATGTCACATTGTGAGGACTTGGATTTATCTGAACAAATTTCTGTTTCAGAGAATCATTTGGTACCTGAGGGTGGGGCCCAAGTCTGGTCTTGTACCTGACAGCCAATAGATTTAAAAGTTAGGTTTGTGCCAGAAGGTTCAGGTAATAGTTACTGTATCTCCAATCCTTTGTCCAATCCTAGAATGCCAAGAAGTGCCACACCTTGCTTATGTAGTTTTTCTTTAAAACTTGGAACCCCTCAGGACTGTGGGGTTGATATCTTTCTGTTTCACCAGAATAAGGCTGTTGACTAGGGTACATTTGAAACCTGTATGTAACAATAAAACCCTCATGCATGTTACAGCATGTCCAACTCCATGGTGGTCATTGGGAATTTCTAGACATGGGCATAACAACATAGAGGCATTATTGTGCTGGATTGTAATCAGCCTCACTCTTAATATTATTTGCCCCAACAACAGTAATGATCCATTCTGGGTTCAGTATAGGTAATGAATGGCCTGAGGGACAAATAATATACTCTGTGCCTATGAGATGTGAGATGACTCACTCCATGGCAACTGCCTGGTGAGATATTTGTCTTCAGAGTGCTGAGCGAGAAGACTTATATTAGGGAGATGTCCATCAGCCTGTTTGGCTTTTGACAGTCTATGATTTGGATTTAATGAATTATGATGATTAATGGCTTTAAATTACCTTTCAAACACTGTGTAAATTGCCATTCCTACTGCTTTTTCCAGTACTCCATGATGGTCATCTTTGTGACTTGTTTTCCCTGATGTAATTTGGTCTAGAATAGTTGAACAGCCCATGCTTAAACTGGCTAATGAAACTTCTTTTGATTAGGCCTGCAACAGTCTTTGTAGGACATTGCCATAGTTTTAAATAAGGTTTGAGTATGTTCCAAAAGGGCTCATGTCTTGAAATGTAATTCTCTTTGGGGGGTAGCAGTTAATTCCTTAAAAAAATGATACAGGGAGTGGATTATCAAGACAATAATAAAGAGCTACAAAGGTATACCTGAGGTAAAAATATCTTTTGGACCATAGGATCAAAATTCTAGCAGGGTAAAATCAGTTTAGAAACTTGGAAATGACAATGACAATGTCCAAAGACTAATTTTCCCAAATCACCTCAAGACTCTAGTCTTTGTATTATGGACCAGCTATCTTCAACTTTTTGACCACAGTTCAACCAGACACTAAGTCTGAGGTATCATAGTCTAGAGCTATAAATGATGTCAACATGGTGATAATCCTGTAGGCTTGTAGAATGTAACATCTAGACAAGCCCATAGGATCTCATTGAGAAACCTTGGAGGTCAAGAAAAAGCTTATATCAGGAAGGCAGCTAACAAAAATCACTCCCACTAAAGTAATGTCTGTTGAAGTCATGGGAAAAGAGCCATCATTGACAACTCACACATAGTGCAGAGCTTTGGAAAAGCTGTATTTGTAAGGCTTCAAGCCTTGAGAGTTGCAGCATGTGATGAATATGGCAAAGCTGGAGAGAAGTTCTTGGGACCTAAATCCTTCTCCAGTATTCACAGGATGAGAGATTTGAAGCATTAAGTTTTAAACTCAGACCTATTCAAATGGGATTTCACATATGCCTCAGGCTTTCGATTTGCCTATTTCTCTGTGTTGCAATGGAAGTGTACACCCTGTGCTTGTCTCACCATTAGACATTGAAAGCAGAACTTATTTTGATATTATGAGCTCACAGCTGGAAGGAGTTTGCCTCAAGTCTCCAAAGAGACCTTGAATTTAGGAATTTGCATTAATGCTAGCATGAGTTAACATTTTAGAGATATTAAGGATGGAACAATTGTGTTTTGAATGTTAAAAAGGGAAAGATTGCTAATGTTTGAATATAGTTTGTCTATATCTTGAAAAGATGCATTTGATATTGTCATTATTTTATTCATAGCTTATATTCTCATTTTTTTAAACAAAAAGTACATTTTCAAGTATCTATTGGCCATTTATGTATTTTATTTGGTTAAGTGTCCAATTAAGTCTTTTACCCATTTTTATTGGATTTTTACTTACATTTTATTGAAATGAAGTCACTCCACATATTTCAGGTATAAGTCTTTTGTCCAATGTATGCACAACTAATATTATTGCCCCTTCTGAAATTTATTTTTTTCTTAGTGGTATTGATTTTTATTAATGGTGTTTTTGAGGAATCAAAATAATTCTAAGTCTATATTTTAAACTTTTCTAAAAATTTCTATATTTTAAATTTAATCCTAATATAATTCTCTTGACATAGGCAGTTTCTTTATTCCAAGAGTAGCCTAGCTTATGTACACAGTGGCTGACTGACCCATTTTGGTATTTATGACATAGAAGTACACTAGAAATGTGTCATTTCAGACCCTTTCCCAATGTAGCCCACTCAAAACATACACTTTCACAAGATCCCAGAAAACATATTAAAAATTCAAGGAATTCTGGTCATTTCAGTGGGGTAATATTCTACCAGTAGTGTGGTGATATATATCTTCAGAAGTTTCTTGGCAATCCAGGACCTGTGGTGAGATCAAAGTTTTCCCACCTATACTCCTGCAGCCACATATAAAATAATTACTCAGAGGTTAATATTAATTACAGAGTATTTGGTTTAGGGCTCATTACTAAAGAGCTCTCACAATTTAACTATTTTCTATTATTATGTGTATTGCCACATGGCTACTTGGCTTTGCCACTTTTCCATTACATCTTGCTTTCTTAAGTGGCAGCCTTAGCTTCTCTTACTTTGCCCTTTTTTTTTTTATCTCATCTTGGAATACCTACCTGCCTCTAAGTTGCCTTGCCATAGGCCAAAACAGTTTCTTTTATTAAAACAGTTTCTTTTATTAACCAATAGTAATTTACAGCATACAGAAAGATATCACATTACTATCCCTTTTCTGTCTAAACAAAAAGAAAGGTTTCAATGTTGTCATAGTAAAATTATATATAAAAACCAGCTATCAAGCAAAATTATAGTTATGATATCTAGTCTATTGGTATTTAGCAAAATTATAGAAAATATTCTATAATCTACCTTATCTTTATGAGTCCAAAGTTTCATATCTAATTTACCTTTTATTATATAATGAAGAAAAGCTATAATTATAACGATCTAATCTTCAACTCCATCAAAGACCACAGAAGGATATAAAATTACCTGAGCAAACAGGAAGCACATTACAAGTAACCTTCAAATTTCTTGAAATCACAGAGATATTTGGATGCCTGAACAGTCACCCAAAGTTTCTCTGTAACATTGAGGCATCCATCTTCAGCCTACAGGCCCAGTGTCCTTGGCAGACTTTTTAGTGAAGTAGGAAATCTGAACGACTGTTCCACACATTGTGACATAGTTTGTCTATGCCATAGAAGGACATAATTCCTTCTCCCTGTGTCTTCAAGGATGTCTGGCAGTTTTCTTTGTGAAGCAGGAACCTGAAGGACCATCTTGATTGTACTGGTAAAGTTCCAAAGTTCAATTTCCTATACATCAAACATGTCCAGTTTAGACAGCATACTCTCAAGCAGACAAGGCAAAAACATTCTTCTGCCCAAAGGCCAACATTTGCCACAAAGAAAGTAAATCCACATGGAGTTACTTCAATGTCCATCATCTTCTTCAAGTAGATTGGTGCTGCCAGAAGCAGATATGTCTCACTGTCCAAAAAGATCTAAGTATTTTTACATTTTTAAATGCCATAATCTATGTTTTTAAAATGTTTGAAGATTACCTATCTAATTGAAATATATCTTAGTATATCTAAAAATTTAACCAATATGACTCAGATTTGATTATCATACATGAATATTAGTTTGTATTTGTTCTTTGTTTTTTCTTTCTTTATTTTTTATGAATAAAGTCATATTTTTTATCCATATATCCCTTGTTCAGATTCCCTTCCCCCTCCCACTCCTCCCCATCACTCATTCTTCTCCCCATCACTTTATCTCCTCTCTAGCAAGAGCAGGAGGTCCCAAGGTCCCAAAGTCCCAAGGTGGCTTAGTTCAGCATCCACTCCAGGCAGGTCTGCTTTCCTCATCCCCACATCAAGACTGAGTCAGGTGTTCCTCTGGAGGGAATGGGCTCCACAGTGCTGGTCCAAGGTGTTTCAGATCCCAAGCTGTACAGTGGTTGTGGTTTGCAGCTTGGAATTCTTACCTTTTTGTTTAAAGTCCACTAATGAGTGAGTACATTCCCTGCTTATCTTTCTGGGTTTGTGATACCTTGCTCAGGAGGATATTCTCCAAATCCATCCATTTGCCTGCAAAATTTAGGATATCATTTTTTCTTACTGCTGAGTAGTACCCCATTGTGTAGATGTACCACAGTTTGTTAATCCATTCTTCAGTTGAGGGGCATCTAGATTGTTTCGAGGTTCTTGCTATTACAAATAATGCTACTATGAACATAGCTGAGGTAATACCTTTGGAGTGCGACTGTGTGTCTTTTGGATATACACCCAGAAGTGGTATTGCTGGATCTTTAGGAAGATTGTTTCCCAGTTTTCTGAGAAACCTCCATATTGCATTCCAGAGTGGCTGATAATTATACAATTTTAAAAGAATTGCATAAACATAATATCTTTAAAAAGAGTAGAAATATACATACAGTATAACAAAATTAACCTTAAATTTGTATCAATAAACCAAAATCCATATTAATATAAAGTATTTTGAGATTAACAGCTATTTTTTGCATTACAATAGATTTAATGATCTCTCTTAGCTATCATTTCTATGTCATATCCCCTTTTTTCCTGCTGGCTATCTTATGGGGATCCTGAGGCTGGATCATCTAGGTGGGAGCTTTGAAGCACATGTGGCCATCTCTTCTTATCAGAGATTTTTCAGAGGCTCCTTCTTAATCAAACCATATTAGCCTGGAATTAATCCACAGGTTCTCATCTTCTGTGGAAACAAAAGCAGAATCTCTTTTTAAAAGCAACATATTCTTAGAATGATACCTTTAAAAAATACATGTTGGGTTAACTTAGCAGCCTAAATCAAATATTTTTCTATAGTTAGCTCATTAACAGTTAAAAAATTAAAAGAAAACACAATAACATACATAATCTAGACTCTGTATTTTTCCATCTTTACATGGCTTATATTTTTATCACTTTATTTCTTTTTAAGGATTTCTCTATACCTTTTTTTCTCTTCCAAGCATATGTATTTTTTTTACACACATTGTAAACTGTTTAGAGGTTTTTCTCTCCCTGAATTTGTTTTCTTACATATCTTTAATTATTTACTAACCAGGAGAGTTTTAAAATTGCTAAACTGTCAAGTGCTGCTTTGACTCCTAGCTCTGCGGCACTTGGCTTCAATATGGCAGAAGAGTCATATTTACCTCCTTAATTATGGGAAGCAGTACTAAATATCATGGAGCAATGTTTTAAAGTTCATGGATGACCATCTAAACCAGCAAGCAGTAGCTGATAGAAGCCTCTTTGTACTGCAATCTGTAAAAGAGAGTGCAGAAATCTGTCATGCTGCTTAGCTCATAGTGTTGGGCAACTAGCTACATCTCATATGCACCTGTTAAGAATCTAGTCTCTGTGCTGAGACTAGAAAGCCCAGTGTAGCTTTGTTTATGTACATTCAGAATATTTTTAAACCTTGGGAAGGGGATCGGCAGATGGGTGGAGGAAGGCTGAAGAAAGACTAGGAGACATTAGGAAGAAGGAAGGATGGGTAAGCAGGGGCATATGGAAAAAATGGACCTTTTTTAAATAAATATTTTTTTTGTTTTTTCAAGAAAAAGCTTTTTCACTGCTCAACAGTAGGTACCATTTGAGGCAGAAGTTTCTGGCCTGTCCAAATGAGCCCCATGGTCAGATCAAAGTTTTCCAACCAGTGGTCCTGCAGACACATTTAATTATTCAGAAGCTAATATTAATTACAAATTAAATGTAATTTGGCTTAATGCTCAGGTTCATTACCAAATATCTCTCACAACTTAACCCATTTCTATTAGTCCATGTATTGTCATATGACTCTGGCTTTACCTCTGTTTTATTACATCTTGCTTTCTTCAGCAGCAGCCTGCAGCTTCTCTGACTCTGCCCTTCTCCTTTAACTCAGCTTGGAATTCCCATCTACCTCTAAAACAGTTCCTTTATTAACCAATAGTAATTCACAGTATACAGAAAGATATCCCATATCACAGTAGCCTGTCTTGTAACCATGGAGTATTAGCTAACAATACCATAAAAATAATCAAGTTAATGCACAGTGCTCAAGTCATTCTTTACCTTCCAATTTACCTCTTGGATATTACCCCATTGCTGTTAATACTAAGACTTTATGTCAGTATGTGAACAGGTGGATTTTCACATTTATTGTTGTTAGCCATCAAAAATTAGTTTGTTTCTAGATTCTCTACTGTAGCCAGGAAGCCTTGTGAAAGCAAGTACATAATATTATTTTATATATAGTCAAAAACCTGTTTCCTTGTCTCTCCTGAGATGTGGATGAGTCAAGCAATGCCTTTTTCCTGCCATCTGGCTAGCTCCTGTTCAAATTCAATATGTTTCTCCTCTGGCAGCAACTCTATTTAAAACTCATAATCTGGTTGAACAATTACTTTCTTCCCTTCTGTGTTCTAATTATTATTACAGGGATTTAGGAGAAAATATTCCTTTTCCCAAGTTAATTTGCTAAACTCTATTTAAGAAATGTCCTTGCAGGAGAACAACTAATTTATGCAATACTATAGATTGCATAGAAAATAACTGTAATTGTGCTATATTTAAATACAGTGACATCTGCTCATGATGACATTTGAAAAGACAGTCCTAGGGCAGGTAGCTGTTTTACTATAGTATTTGATACTCCCTTTCACAGTGACATACTTTCTTCAATAAGGCCATACCTCCTAATAGTGTCACTTCCTATGTGTCAAGCATTAAAGTACACAAGTCTATGGGAGCTGTTACTTTTCAAATCACTACCACATATATGTAGTTATTCATGCATACTATTTGGAATTTGGGTGTCAAAAGTGGCTTTGGGATCTGAACAGAGAGTGTACAAGAGAAGAAGCAAAAACAATCTAAGGAATATATAAAAATATTCATTGTTTGTTTAAATTAAGGATTCTAAAAAAAAACAACTTTGAGGTTTTTTTGTCTTATCCCAATCAAAATGCCAAAAATCAACAAATGAGCAAGCAGAGAATGCTGTACGAGTTCTGGGATAAAGGGATTCCTCATTCACTGTTGGTGGGATTGCAAACTAGTGTGGCCATATTTAAAATCAGTGTGAAAAATCCTCAAAAAGCTAAAAATAAGTTTACAATCTGACTCATCTTCTTGGCATCTGCCCAAAGGACTCAGCATTCTACTCTACAGATACTTGCTCATCCATGCTCATTGCTGCTCTATTCACAATGAAATTGAAACATCCTAAATATCCTTCAACTGACAGATGGATAATGAAAATATGATACATTGTACACTGTGAAACACTATTCAATTGTAAAGAAATATAAAATTATGAACTTTACAGGTAAATGATTGAAACTAGAAAAACATCACATTAAGTGACATAACCCAAACTCAAAAGGACAAATACCTTATGTACTTTCTCTTCTGATATTCCTACTTCCAAATCTTTAGATGTGAGTACCTAACTTGGAATAACTACAGAAACCATGAAAGTAAAAATGAGACATTGAGAAAGAATGGAAAAATGTAGGGGCTTTAATTAGGCAAGGGGATATAAAATAAAAACCAAAGGAGGAAAGCTAATAAAATAACAACAAAAAACACATGTAAATATTATTTTAAAAAAACATACTACTAACCTTTTATGAAAAATAATCATAATTCACACACAAATACACACACAGTTTAAGTAATTTCAGATTTGTGTTGAAAGCCTAGGACAAAAAAGAAAAAAAAGTCCATAAGTTCCTGTTCTGCTTCTGGGACCAGGTGCTGTCTGCAGAGTCCCAGCGCACTCTGTAGCAGGGGCAGATAAAGTCTGCCTGTCACCATACTCACAGCTCCTGCTGAGGGAATTTGCAGGGCTACCCACCTCCACCTCAAACTGAGTGAACAGACAACTCCAGGGGTCCCTGAAGGACAGACTCAGACCCCGCCCAGAGGTGAGGAGGGGTCACCAGGCCCAAGCGCCTATATCCCAGCCAGGGAGGGAGAGTTGAGCTTCCATCGGTTCCAGTTCTGCTTTTGGGACTGGGTGCTTTCGGCAGAGTAAGTCCCAGCGAACTCTGTAGCAGGGGCAGATAAAGTCTGCCTGTCACCATACCCACAGCTGCTACTGAGGGAATTTGCATGGCTACCAACCTCGACCTCGAACTGAGCAAACAGATAACTTCTGGGGCCTCTGAAGGGCAGATTCAGACCCTGCCCAGAGAGGTGACAAGAGGCACACAAGCCCGAGTGCCACAACTGACCAGGAGCCATCTAATCGTGAACCACTGAAGCCATGGGCAAATGTCAGTGCAAAAAATTACATAATAATACAAAGAACAACATGGTAACTCCAGAAGAGAGTGGTGATCTTACAAATAAAAGACCTGAACTGAGCAATGAAGAGGAAACAGAAGGAAGCAACACCAAAAATTCTTTTTTGATGATCATCGAAGCTCTCAAACAAGATATGAAAAATAGCCTTAAAGAAATAGAAGAAAATACAAACAAAAAACTGGAAGAGATGAACAAATCTATGAAAGAAACATGCCAGGAACTAAAAGCAGAAATAAAAGCTGAAATGGAAGCAATAAAAGAGGCACAAAATGAGGCAAAGATGGAAATAGAAAATCTGAAGGAAAAAAGCTGGAACCACAGATACAAGCATAACAAACAGAGTTCAAGAGATGGAAGATAGAATCTCTGAAGTGGAAGACTCAGTAGCTCAAATAGATATATCAGTCAAACAAAATAGTAAAACTAAAAAAGCCATAACTCAAAATGTTCAGGAAATCTGGGACACCATGAAAAGACCTAATTTGAGAATAATAGGAATA
>PVIH01023191.1:0-25391 GCA_004025045.1 Sigmodon hispidus
TAAGATTTGTTTTTAAACTGTACAGTGTCTTTTTTTGTATAGTTAACACACTACCGAATGTGTCTTTAGATAGCCCTGTCCTGGTGGTATTTTCAATAGCCACTAACCTTGCCTGGTACAGTCTGGGGGTTGTAAATTGGCATGGAAATTTAAAGCAGGTTCTTGTTGGTGCACAGCACAAATTAGTTATATATGGGGATGGTAGGTTTTTTGTTTGTTTTTGGTTTTTTTTTCCCATCAGTTGTCTCTGCAGCTTATAAGAAGATAATTGTTGTTCTGTTAACTGAATACCACTCTGTAATTGCAAAAAAAAAAAAAAAAAAAAATTGCAGCTGTTTTGTTGACATTCTGAATGCTTCTAAGTAAATACAAATTTTTTTATTAGTATTGTTGTCCTTTTCATAAGTCTGAAATTTTTTTTCTCAAGGGGAAGCTAGTCTTTTGCTTTTGCCCACTTTGGGTCACATGGATTATTGCAGTGTTTCTTTTCATATAGTTAGCTGGAAAAAAAGTTTTATCTACACACACTGCATATTGTGATGGAGGAATAACATTTTCATCCATAGTTGAAGCTCCAAAATCATCAGTCGGATAAGAGAGTACATAACCCACATGCAAAGCTGAGAGATAATTCTATCACACCATGGGATTGAATTATTAGGCTCAATCTGAATGTCTGTCCTTGAAGGACTAGTAGAAAAGTACTTTCTAATTCTTATATGAGGACTCTTCTTAACTTCCATTACTGTGTAATGGCAGTTACATTCTGCAGTTCCCCTATCAAAGACCTGAAAATGTATACCCAAAAGTGTGTGTTTAAAGTATAAGACTGCCATATTAAACTTTTGTTGAAATGCTGGCTATAATGCCTTTGCCCATATCTCTAAATAGAGGATTGCTCAGGAAACTTGATTGTTTAAAAAGTATTTTTAATTAGTTGAGCCAGCTTTTCTTAAAATAATACCACATATAAAATTAAAGTTAGGGTATATTTTCCTATATTGTGATTTGTCCCTTTATAAATCAGATACAAGATGATAAACGTTACATATTAGTACCAGTTGTCCAACTGGTACTATATATATATAGTTATATATATGTGTATATATATAACCCAAACTCATTCATTAATGATGCTTAATCTGCTTAGTAGTTTAGGGAACAATTTGACAATTTTGTGGGGGTTTTGGAGATTATCATTCTCTTAAAGTGCCAGTGTTTTAAAATAGCGTTCTTGTAATTTTACGCGCTTTTGTGATGGAGTACTGTTTATTATATAATTTTGACTTGGGTTCTTTACATTTGCGTTTGTTTATGTAATTTGAGAAGGAATACTGAACATGAGTCCTGGATAATACTAATAAACTAATAATTGCAGAGGTTTAAAAAAAAGAAAATGACAAAGTTAATAAAAATATTTTATTTTACAAAAAAGAAGCAACTGAAGGATTTTGGACACACGCTGGCAGACCTCAGTCATCTAGCTCTTCTTTTGAATACTCTTATTGATCTCCAGGACTCATCTTCCTAAAACCTCTCTACCTGACACATCAAAATTTCCTGAAAGGCCTTTTCTACTTTATTCTTTGTGTCATAGCCACAGATATGACCCTTGCAAATGATGATACTGAGTGACCCTCTGAGCCCATTTGTTCTTTGTGCACTTTGTGTGTGTGTGTGTGTGATTTGCTCCAGCTGGATGCTGACATAAAAGCCTTTTACCCAAGTTGGAATAAGTCTCCCCACCCCTTTTTTACTCTTTGAGGCATTTGTCCATTGAATAATGGAATTCAAAATATTTTGAACTTTCTTTGGTATTGGGCAATTTTGCATTTTTATTACATGTTCTATACAAGGCACAATGCTAGGACAAAGAAAAAGACAGCATAATAACGGAAGAATAAATGGAGTAAGGTGGGAAGACAGAGTGAGAGAGAAGTTGAGGGGGGATTGGGAAGCCTTCTAGAGCTGGCAAAAGCTCAAATGTCTAGCACCTTAGCAGCAAGGGTCAGAATGAGCCGGACGCAGCATCGTATAAAACTCTTTACACACTGGGTTAAAACTATGCAAAATATTTCAGTGATTTCAGTAATTTACTGAGATTCTACTGTGGTTAAGCTTGACTTGTTGGCGTTGTAAAAAGCAGAGAGAAGGAAGAATTAATCAATCTCTCTCTCTTTCCCTCCCCTGCATGTACATGGGAGAGTGCATACATTTGGACTTCTTCATGTATGTTTGAAAATATACACATATACATATGTGTACACAGAGGACAAATATAATGGCAGGTGGAACCTTATGTTGTCCTCCATCATTCTTTGGGTAATGAGGCATTTTTACTGAACCTACAGACCACCTATTGGCTAGACTGGCAGTCCAATGAACTCCTGGGTCCTCCTGTTTCCAGCACACCTCCATCCACCTTCAGTGCTGGGATTACAGATGCATGGGACCACACACAGTTCTTTATTCTTTAGCTGGGTGCTAGGGATCCTAATGCAAGGCTTCATGCTTATGCTGCAAGTATTTCACTCACTGAACCATCCCCACCATCCTCCACCTCCAATCTCTTCCAATGTAATAAGTACTGTTCTGACCTCACACTGTGAATTTATCCAAGTTGTTGAATGAACCCACACAGAAGGCACCCTGTTGACCTTGCCTTTTGTTGCATTTGCTAGCTTTTTTCAGGCTGTGGCCCAGAGTAGGTGTTTGGCAATGTTAATTGCTGTTACTTTAGTTGATCAACATCCCATGATTTTATGATGCACTTGTTATGCATGGCTTCCAGTTGGGAGTGATTCAGAACAGTGCTGTGGTGAACATACTCCACGAGCCTCACAATGCATATGAACACATTTCTGTGCTTTGTGTCCCCACACTGTGCCTGACCACTGGCTAATCTTATGTTCTGCATTAGCGGATATTATGAAAACATTTTTGTAAGTTTCACTAATTTGCATGAAAATTCCACTTTCTCCACACCCTCCACATAGTATGCATAATACACCCACTGTGTCCAGGGGATTACAAAGTAGAGCATGAAATTTCTGGAATTTTCTTTCATAGCACAAAAATATGTGGAATAATTTAAGTGTAGAGCCATAGAAAAGACTTGCATTCTATCCAAATGCAATGGCAAAGAAACAGAAATTCTGCTTCTGCAGAAAGGAATAATTGCAGAGAAATTTTTGGGGAACAAATACACACATCATAACTTCCTAAAATTCTTTTAATATGTTGCCATTCTATGAAGCATGCAAAGGCTAAAATCTCAAGATCATCTTCAGTTCATTTTGTGTTTATTGGTTGGTTTGTTGGTTGGCTTTTAGCTTAGGTTTTGCTTTTCAGTGTGTGTGTGTGTGTGTGTGTGTGTGTGCATATACTTAGCTCAGAATTTGACTATATTCCTGGAAGAAGAAAGTGTAAACGTGGTAGCACAACTGTAGGGATCTTGGCTTGGTGCTCCTTACTCAGTTTACCCAGCAGCTTTTGTGAGTTAAAGTTTTATGTGTAAGCTCCTTGGCAGGTGATATCACATAATGCAAAGGTTCTCAAAGAACCTTGACTTTTGTTTAGAGAGAAACTGTATTAGTGTACGATTTAACCTATTTTCACTGCCCTTCTGAATGTGTAGAACCCAAACTGTCCTCACCTAATAGGTCAGTACTGATTGCTTTGGTTCAGAACCGAATTCTTTCCTTCTAGCCAAAAGCACTTGAACCAGTTTTCTTTCTCCTACAGTGGAAATGACTTATAACAATGCACAGTTGTGGGGCTGGAGTTGTTAAGTCGGTGGTTCTCAGCCTGTGGATTGACACCTCTTTAGGGGCTCAAACAACCCTTTCACAGAGGTCACCCAAGACCATTGGAAAACACAGTTATTACATCATGATTCATAACAGTAGCAAAAGTACAGTTATGAAGTAGCAACAAAAAATAATTTTATGGTTGGGGTCAGCACGCCATGCGAAACTGTATTAAAGGGTCGCAGCATGGGAAGGTTGAGAAGTACTGCTTTAGATATTTTTGGCTGCTCTATCACACTTCTGAAATCCTGATGTAATATTTACATTCCCTTCACTGACTTTAAAGCAAACCCATGAAAAGGAGAATTTGTGTATTAATATGTGGCATTTGAGTCCTATTTAGAAAAATAAACATCTTTTCTGATTTCAAATATCTTTGATCTTCAAGCATCAGATCTGCATTGAGTTCTCATGACATATAAAAGGACTGTTCGTCTGCTTTTCATTGCTTTTAAGGTTGCATAAATGTACAAACATGAGCTGCTGATATGATTACTTACACATTTCCCCTTCTATTATCACAGTATGCTTTGCATGCTGGGAAATCCAGAATTAATTTTTTAATTATTGTAACCATTATTATTTTGAGATCCCTGGCTGTCCTGATATATAGACCTTAGATTCAAATCTCAGTTTTGACCTCAGATTCACAGAACAATTCTCCTGCCTCTGTCTCCCAAGTGCTGGGATTAAGAGCATGTGCCACCATGGCTTGTTGTTCTCCATAATGAGAAAAAAGAAGATAAAATCTTTCTCCTCTGAATCACAGGTTGACATAGGAGATTTCCTCTTCTGTCTGCAACCTATGTATAGTTACAGGCAAAGGGTAAAAGCAAGAAAATAAAATAATTTTATGTGTGAATTCAAATCAAAATAAGCAACCAGCATGAGGTTTGCCATTTGGGGCACAAACAGAACATTTTAGGAGTAGGTACTAAACTGTCACCAGGAACAAACAGCATCTCCCACTGACCCACAGTACAGAGCAAGGTCAATGTGGTTGGCTGCATCAGCACCCCGACTCACCCACAGAGACCTGTAACAACAACAAACACAAAATGCCAAGATTGTGGTTGTATAATTCCTCCATTTAAAAAAAATCATTTTTCATGTTCAGTTTCAACCTCTTTTGAATATGCTAACTGATGTTGAGGGAAAGAATAACCCCCCCTTGAGCAATTTTGTACTGTTGCCAATGACACTATTTGTTTTCTATGTTTTTATTAGCTGAGCAGTGTGATACACGACAATTCATAGATTGGCCATCTATGTATATATGAATTCTTTTGCTTTCACAATATCCTATTCACTGAATTCATTGGAAAATGGTTCTTTACTGATTCAAGCCAGGATGTAATTTTAACACTTCTCTTGTTTTTGCAAGGATGACAGAAAGTTTATTATGAGTTTGAGGGTCAAGTTGACCAGATCTATCTTATAAAATATTGGCTGTATGAACTTAGGGAGTTACTTGTTTAGACTCCACAGATGCACTGTATTATCTATAATATAGAGGGGACATTGCACATGTCTGGAGCTTTTCTTACAAGACTCCATGCCCTGACATAGGTAGGAAAGTCACTGCCAGCATTAGTTAACAGTTCCTCATTACTGGCATCTGTTTCTTAAATGAATAAATAGTACCTACCTGCCTTACCTCACCCATGATCCTTCAGCATCACTAAGTATGTAGAATGAATAAATATCCAAACAGTGAAATTAAAAAAAACACTTATTTTAATTATTGCAGATTAAATTGCCTTCATCTTTCACTGTTCCAACTCACAGTCTGCAAAACTGACAGCAACTTCATAATCAACAGCAACCGGTGGGGCAAGCTTGTAGACTCAGCATTTGGGAATTTGTAGGCAGAAGGATCAGATGTTCAGGATCATCCTCAGCTATGGAATGAGTCTGAGGCTAGTCAGACTCCCTGTCTCAAAAATCACACAAAATTATGCAAACAAATAAACCCCCCAAAAAACTGGAGTTTAGTTACTCCCAACAAAATTCAATTTTTGCTTCCAGGTTTAAAGATCTCTTTGGGTAAAATAAATAAATAATAAATAAATACAATGTCAGTGCAGACTATACAGTAAGATTAAAAAGAAAAACAGCACTTGGCCGTGTTGTGAGTTTAAAATATCCAATTTTGTCTATGCCCCTGTCACTTTTACCTATCCATACCTTTCACACTTTCTCAATAAATCTACACTAGCTTTCACATGTTACTTGTTTCTTTGGTTAAAGAACTTCATCGTCCTCTGCTTCTTTCTGGTGACTAAGATAGGCCGGCCACTTTGCAAGCAGTCTCTGCCATGCTTTGAAAAGAGGATATCTGGATGTCAATGTCCTCACAAAATTATCCGGATTGATGTCCTCCACGTGGTGGTTTTCTGTAATGTCCTTGTCTAATGAATGACACAGTCCTCCGAAACACCATTGTTCTCCAGACTGAGGCTCAAACTAGGACATGATCTTTGTACTCTATTCTGAATCCCTTATGGAAGGCTAATCCCACACAAAGTACCAGACAGAGGTGGTTTCCATAGAAGATGAAGCCTCAATCATCAACTAAGTCCAAGAAAAATAGCGATGCCTGGGTTCTTGTCCAAATTCCAAGTTGCAACAGGTCCAGAAAGAAGTCACTTTGGAATCCCTCATTCCTTAGCTCTCAGGGTCCAGGAAATGACACCTTTCCTTGCTGGAATGAAGCAGCTGGCTTCATTCTGTACTCCATGCAATTCTGGGAAAGGTTAGGGCAGACACTGAAGGAGAAAAGAAAAACACAACTGAAAGTTGGGGTGTTTTTAACACAGTGGGTACAATCTAGCCACCCACACACCATCCTCTCCCGGAAATGCCATTTCCTCTTCCAGGAAACAAAGGTGTGGAGAATTCTGAGCATCAGCTGTGTGTTCTGAATCAAAAGAGACAGTATCTGATAGAAAGAAGAACTCTGTAGCCTGGGGAAACAATTGGTCCTACAGCCTGTAGAGGTCAAACAGTCTGCAGATTCCCACCCCACCTCACATAGACCAAGAATACAGTTACATGCTTTTGTTTTAAAAACATTGTTAAGGCCAAAACAAAAATTATTCTTTTCCTGAGACATATGAGATAGTATTATCTCAGAATATCCAGCTTTCAGGGTAATGAATTTCTGTGGATGAACTCTATGGTTAAGGATATTTGAATATCACAGGCCTTCCAAACCCAGTTGTTCTGCAGAGATGTCAGCCGCAAACTGAAATCAGTGCTATAGGGATAGAAGTAGTATGCAACCATGCTAAACATGGATGCTCAAGACTCCTCAAGGTTTGATTCCTGATTCAGGTCCTTTCTAAACTGTGTAATCCTGAGTATACTATATAATATTCCAAATCATTATTTTCATGTGTTAAGTGGAGATGATGGTGGTATGTTTCTTCATTAGATTATGAAGATAAAATGAACAATGTATCTAAATCTGCCTTCCAGAATACCTACTAAATCTAAATATTTTCTATGTTGCCAACATCACCATCCTTTGTAACATTTTAAAAGCAATTAAACACCGGACATACAGAATGAGGCTGAGATGTAGCTCACTGGCAGGATGCTTGCCTGGCATCAGCAAGACTCTGAACTCTAATCCTCAACAGTGAAAGATTATTAAAATTAATAAGAGGAGAGAAGAACTTCCCTGAAGCCCTGAATGAATTTAATCTTCTAAAATGCTCAGTTAGAAATGTAGTCATGGAAAATCAGATGTTTCCTGTCTTCTAAGCTCAGCTGTGTGAGCACTCTGCCATATCTTCCCAGCCTAACAGGTTCTACTGAAGGCTGGCTGGAGAAACAAGGCAAATTGCCTTTGAACAAAGGAATCCTCATCATCACAGACAGATGCAGCCTAAAGTGGGCACTATCCTTGTACTTCTGTGACCTTGTTACTAGGCATGACACCCTCTTCTGCCAAATATAATGAAAGCCTACTATGTGCCAGACTCTGATGGTGCCCTGATGAGACAGTGCCATTATACCTCAGGACTGCAAATGCTGCCTGTATACTGTAAGACCCTGACTTGTGAGCTTAACTTCAGTGCTTTGGTGTCAACAAATGGTAAAGTGGGTTAATTTTGACCAAATAATTTCTTATCCTTTAAAAATGTGTGCATTGGGTCTGATGGGTTAAGCATTAGAGGAGTCGCAATATGTGGCATCTTAACACAGCCCTGAGTATCATTTGATCGAGTCATAAAGCACTTGCAGGTCTCAGTGTTTTGTTTGTAGATTAGAAGTTGAAGCTGTCAGTACCTTGGGGTCTTTTAAAGATGGTGTTCTGTATGGCAGCAATCAGAAGCCTGCTAACAGAGGAGGATAGGGAGAAGGAGTTGGGGAAAAGAAAAAACATCCTATTTAATTTCGTATGCTAATCTGGTCTTCCTCTACTATAACAGTAAAAATGTAATTCTATTAAGTGTAGGAAAATCCGTCATCCCTTATTATCGATACTTTTTATGAATATCATGAAAGTTACCAACATGGTGTAAAAATTCCTAAAAAGACAAGTACATGGTAGGGACACAAAATTGCTGCTGGAGAGCTATAAAGTTTACAGCAGTCCAAAACATCAAAATCACAGATGAGATGTTATCACAGAAGCCTGTATCACAAGACAAAGCTGTGCCCAAACATGCTCTGTGGATAATTAAAAAGCAAACCAAAACAAAAGCAATGCTTGCCAGTCCTTTGTGATGTAAAAAGAATTAAATAAAACACTTCTTTCTACCAGTGACCTTAGCCCTTCCCACTGGCGGCTCATTTACGGTCTTTCAGTTCCACTGAGAAGAGATTGCACTCGGGAGGCTGAGGCTGTAGCATCCCACCTGCTTCGTGTGCTGCCTGCAGCATCGCTCCCCGCCCAGGACTGTACCATCCAGGCCTCCCGCAGCCTCCGGGTCCCAGTCGCCGCAGAGCGACAAGTGGCCAGTGAGGCGTGAGGATGGAGGGTGGGGATAGGACCAGCAGGAAAAAGGCAGAGAGCGCTCGCAGAACGCAACCAGGCGCGCGTCCCTGAGCCGGCGAGGCGAGCGCCCTCTGGCCGGTGCCGCCCGCCAGGGAGCACCCACGGGTCACCAGGCCCCACGCCAATCCCCACCGTCGGAGCGACAGCGGCGCTGCGCTGGGACTGCGGCCGCGACACCAGGTAGGACTCGAGACTCCAAGTCACCACCGAGGAGAGAGAGGGCAGGAGGTGCCAAGGACTGGGGCCGAAGGGCCACCCGACTGTCTCTTGCAACTGTTCCGGGAAAGGGCAGAAAGCTGACGGGTAAGCTGGGACAAGATCGAAAACGAAAAAACAAACTTTGGGCTCCCGGGTTTTTGGTTTCTTGCGTGCTGGCGACCTTGACCAGGTGGAGGCTGGAGTCACAGATGGAGGGGCACTTCCTTTTTCCTTCTGCTTTTCCTTAGCAGGCAAGGAAAAGGAAAACAGTGGTAGCATTGTGTTCTCCTAACGAACAAAAAATTTACTTATTGTAGTAAGTGTTTTTTGGTGCAAGCGACTTATCTAAAGAGATACCCCTATTTCTGGGAATTTGTTGAAGCTCTAGATTAGTTTTGTTTTTGTTTATTGGTTGTTGTTTTTCAAGGACCAGGAGTGGGTTTGAGGTTTTTGTTTGTTTGTTTTTTAAAGTTGAGATATTCACTCCTATAACCTTGAAAAAGTGATTGTTTTCCAGCCTTGAGGCTCATACACTAACGACATACAGTTTGTTACATGTAACTTCTTTGTTCCACTGGAGTTTGAAGAGCCAGAATTACCAGTGTGCAAAGAGTGAGGATAGTGACTCCCCGTGGGCGTGAAGAGAGCGCTAATGTCTGGCTAAGCCTTGGTGATTCTGGTGTTTTGTGCAAGGGGAACGTCACAGGGCTGCCCTGTCCTGTGGGCTGTCCTGCAACTATGTGGGCTGGACGGGGTGCTAATAAAAGATTATTCAGTGGTGGCACAACTGTGTATGTGTGGAGATGGGAGGGTGGAGAGGAGACCGGGCACTCGGCTGCCAGTGGGAAAATGGACGGTTTGTGTCCGAGCCCCAGTGCATCAAGCTGCAGGTGCCTTTGGAGAACACAAGCCGTGACTGTGAAATTGTGTGATGAACCTCGGGCAAGATCTTGGGAGTCTCTTTTGCCTTCTTAGCTTCTACTCATTTAGCAAAGAGAACTTAAAGTCTCAGGACTCGAGGGTCAAGAAAGCAATAACTTGGTGGCTCCACGCTTTCCTTTGTTGTATTTCCCTGAGAAGCCATGCCCTTCCAGTCTTCTTTCCTCTCCACGGGCCTTTGATTGCCAGGAGAGGCCTATTCCTCGGATCTTAAGGGCCTCACCCGACTCCACACCCCAACATTGTGAATCACCATCATCACCCCCCCACACACACACACACACCTTATCTTGATAAATGTGTAAAATGGTAGGCCTACTGCGGAAGCTTCCTCCCTTTAAAAAAAAAAAAATGCTGTGTCTTGTGGGAAGAAGGGTGACATTTACTAATTTGGTTGCAAATTACTTTTGAAGTTTATGCACAGCTGTTTAAAATCCCTCAGAGATCAGTGCATTGTATGATGCAGGTGTCTACCACAGAAACAGCTCGTTAGGCTGGTTCTTTTGCTGATTGAAGAAACATATATTTGACAGTGTAGCCTAGGAGATCCAAAACCTGCATGGCTCCCTGCAAGTTGAACGATTCAATCTAAATGAACGGCTTTTGTCTTAGGTTTCTAGCACTGTTGCTTTGTCTCCTCCCCTCCCCCCTCCCCATAACTTTTGATGCCTGTCCCAAGGTAAACTTTCTGGCATCAGCAGTTTTTCATTCTGAGTCCCATGATTGTCATCTACACTTTAAAAAATGCAAAGTTCTTGGGAATAGCCCTATTTATTGCCCATGCTTTGTCTGGCTCTCGCTTCTATTGCCTTATGCTGTGGTGGCTCAGGGTGGCACTAAATCTCAGGCAAACTCCCAACACCTGTTCTTCTACCAGCCCCACTTCCTACAGTAGGTTCTCTATGTCCACTATATGTACAGACACACAGTGCAGCCTGTGTGTACACTATATGTGCAGACACACAGTGCAGCCTCTATGCACCCTACATGTGTAGACACACAGTGCAGCCTGTGTGTACACTATATGTACAGACACACAGTGCAGCCTGTGTGTACACTATATGTACAGACACACAGTGCAGCCTGTGTGTACACTATATGTACAGACACACAGTGCAGCCTCTGTGTACACTATATGTGTAGACACACAGTGCAGCCTCTGTGTACACTATATGTACAGACACACAGTGCAGCCTCTGTGTACACTATATGTGCAGACACACAGTGCAGCCTCTGTGTACACTATATGTGCAGACACACAGTGTAGTCTCTATGCACTCTACATGTGCAGACACACAGTGCAGCCTCTGTGTACACTATATGTGCAGACACACAGTGCAGCCTGTGTGTACACTATATGTGCAGACACACAGTGCAGTCTCTATGCACTCTACATGTGCAGACACACAGTGCAGCCTCTCTGTACACTATATGTGCTGACACACAGTGCAGCCTGTGTGTACACTATATGTGCAGACACACAGTGCAGTCTCTATGCACTCTACATGTGCAGACACACAGTGCAGTCTCTATGCACTCTACATGTGCAGACACACAGTGCAGCCTGTGTGTACACTATATGTGCAGACACACAGTGCAGCATGTGTGTACACTATATGTGTAGACACACAGTGCAGCCTGTGTGTACATTATATGTGCAGACACACAGTGCAGCCTGTGTGTACACTATATGTGCAGACACACAGTGCAGCCTCTGTGTACACTATATGTGCAGACACATAGTGCAACCTTTAGTCATATTTGCCCGTTTCTCCCCAGCCACTCTCAGACTAATCCCCCAGCCCCCTCAACTTCATGTGCTCTCTTTTGTTTTATTTTTGAGCTATAATTAAAACATTTCTCCCTCCTTCCTCCTCGCCCCCAAACCGTCTCGTGTATCCCTCTTCACTGTCCTTCAAACTCATGCTGTTATTTTTTCATTAATTGTTATTGCATGTATATATGCATAAACATACATATTCCTAAATATAAGCTGCTCAAACTGTATTTTTAATAACCTACTAAGGGTCACAACTTTAAAGAAAACTGATCCTCGTTCCCCTTGGGGGTATAAACTGCCAATAGCTCCTTAGATAGGGGCAGGGGCTGGAGACCTTCTTCCTTGCTGCATTGACATCATCCTGGGCAGATCTTGTCCTTGTAACCAAAGTTCCTGTGAAGTTTTCAAAGTAGCAATTCTTCTTATGTTCCGAAGACTGGCCTTGCTCTGGTTGCTGTATCTTGTTGGTCCTACAGTCTTTCTGCCCACCCCCCATCCCATGATGCCCCCCAAGCCTTGTGGGGAGGAAGTGTGATGTGGATATCCCTTTATGACTGAAGCTCTCTCTTCCTGCCCCAGTCGTTAGTGTAAAACTTGACACATCTTGTTTCTAAGCATCCTTGCACTAGTCTAGACTATTCTCATCTATCCCAATAGTTCATACGGAAGTCATGAGAGGCTTAGAGAAACACATGATGTAGAGCCAGGAAAGTGGGTTCAAAGAATGTTCAAACCTCATTTCACCTCTGACATCTGTACACAGTCAGATTCTCATTCCTGTCATCTCAACGTATTGTTGGGGGTGGGATTGAAAGTTTAAGGTCTCAGAAGTTGGAATTATCTCACCTGAGTCCAGAACTATAGATTTCTACTCTGGATTAAATTGTCATTTAATTAAAGTTCTTGTGTTGGCAGCACATCCTTCTGAAGGTTGCTAGAATGTGTTAGCTTTTGGATCAGAACCAGAACAAACCAAAGCAACAATGTTTAGGTTAGCAGTGTGGTTCAGGTGGTGAGTTCCTACCTGGCATACAGGAAGCTGTGAGTTCCTTAGGCCAGGTCCTGCATGCCTTTAATCCCAGCACTCAAGAAGTGGAAAAGAGAAGATCAAAAGTTCAAAGTTGTCCTTGGCTGCATAGTGAGTTCAAAGCCATCCTGAGATACAAGACACCTCCTAACAAAACAAAAAAGAGTAACAAAGGATCATCATTATTTATGATTTGTATGCTAATTATAAATTATCTTATTTAATCTTCATAAAAGCCCATTTAAATTAAGTATTTTTATTCTCATTTTTCAGAAAAGGAAACTGAGAATCAGGACAGCTGAGTCACATACCCAGAGTTTATAACTTGAAGGGGGTAGAGTCAAGTTTGACTGACCACGAAGCCCTGCTATAAACTGCATGTCAGGCCACCTATTGGGATTAGTGGATCACCCAATTCAACTGAAAAAGTGCATATAAAGTTGACCATCTTAACCTCTTAAAATGATTTATTTAATTTTATTGAATGTGTGTGAGAGTTTTGTCTGCATGCATGTCTGTGCACCTGTAGGCCAGAGCAAGTGTCAATCACCTGGGCCTGCAGGAACAGGTTGTGAGCTGCCATGTGGGTTCTGGGATTGAAATGGGGTCTTGTGAAAGTGCAAGTAGCGCTCCTAACCACCGAGCCATCTCTCCACTTTCAAGTGTAAGGTTCAATAGCCTTGTGTGATCATCACTTCCATACGTTAAGCCCTTTTCTTTTGTGTATTTGGGATGTGCTTGCATGGGGTATGCCCACATGACTCTATGCCCGTGCACCCTTTCTCATGCATGTGGAAGCCGGAGCAAGACATCAGGTGCTAGTCTCAATCATTCTCCATGTTGCCGCCTTGAGCCAAGGTCTTTCATTGGACAAGAAGCTCAGTCTTTAAAGGAGGCTGGTGGCCTTGTGAGTTATGGGAGTCTCCCTGTCGCCACCCTTTGGCCCCAATGCTGGGGTTATAGGAGCATGAAGTTGTTTTGGTTTTTTATGTGGGTGCTGAGGATAGGAGCTCAGATCTTCACACTTGCAGAGGACACTTCTTATCCACGGAACTATTCTCTAAACTCATCCCAAGGAGTGCTTGCCACCTTACAAAACTATATACAAAACACTTAACTCCTCATTCTCCACTTTGCATCTCTTGGGAACCACAATTCCACTTGCTGTTTTTGTCTAGGTACCTTAAATAGTGTGTTCATAAAAGGATGTGTCCTTTATTGACTGGCTGTTTTCATTTAGCTTATTCACTCAGTCTTCTTATCCATGTTACAACAAATGTTACACACTTCCTGTTTTCGAAGACTGTGTTTCAGTGTGTGTGTTTGCCACCTAGCTATTCATCTGCTGAGGGTCATCAGTTGCTTCCACCTTTGATTGTTGCAAATAGTGTTGCAAAACAACAGGTTTATTAGCCCTTTCTTGTTGCTTTCACAGAGTACCTGTCCTGAAGCAATTTAAAGAGTCTGTCTTGGCTTATGGCTTGAAGGTGTAGTTAATTATATCAGGAAGGGGCTGGCAGCAGAGCATGAGGTAACTGGCCATGTTGCATTGACAGGAAACAGATAGTGATGGATACTGATGTCTCACTCTCTTTCACGTTTCTATTTGTTCTTGGACCCTGCCCATAGGTTGGTGCTACACACAGTAGAGTGAGCCTTCGCTCCACAGTTAAACATCTCTGAAAAAGCCAGGGATTTGTCTTTTAGGTGATTCTAAATCCCATCGAATTGACAATCAACTGTTAACTGTCAGAGAAGATGAGCAAACATGTTTGATGTGTTGCTATTTTATCCTTTTCAGAATTTCTGAATCTCCCAGCAATTCTACATACATTTAAAAATTTTAAGGAAGCCACTGCAATGCTTTTCATAGTTGCTGGACCACTTTGTCTTCCCACCGATGATGCTGCACTGTTCTAATCACTCTTCATCCTAGCCAATCTTGGTATTTTTTGCTTTTGACTATAGTCCTCCTAAAAGGCCTGGTGTGCTGATAATTAACTTTAAATCAAATCACTAACTGCCTGGTTCCAGGGATCTGTGAGGCAGGGCTGCCCATCACTGCACTGCTTCTCCTGTCCTATCTTGTATTTACATGTCTTGTGCTAGCTCAGATTCACTGGAAGAACTACTAGTCATGACGGCCTGAAAGACCAGGAAATCATGACCAGGAATGGCCCCTGAAAGGCAAGCAGTAGGCTCTTGTCCCAATCTCCATGCAGGACCTTCAAATGCAGAAACTCGCGCCATGAAAAATGAACGAGCATGGTATCAGTTCTCAGTAAGTCTGAATGGAGACTTTATAGAAAAGTAATTATGGGGCTGAGCATTTGTGTAAGTGAGGATGCAACTATGTTATCTATCTACCTATTTCCTTCCTGACCTCTCTACAAAGTTTAGAGTTTCGTCCAGTCACTAAAGCAGGGTGGCACAGGCCCCTAATAGATATGCATAGAATGATTATGCATGTGTTACAGAGAGGACAGTCCTTTGAGCGCACCAACACTTGGGGTGTCTAAAATAGTATCCCAGAGCTGTCGGAGTTCACTCAGCTGACATTTAAAAGTGACCCTGAGCCTGGTGAGTCCACTACAGAAGGCATGAACAGCATTTGGTGAGTGACCCTGCAGCCCACAGGCATTCTAGCGCAGCATGGGAATCTAGCATATGAGGGAATGTGAGCAAGATGAATCTGCTTCCCTTACCAATTTGTCATATAACTTTAATTGATAAACTTTTAGGAATCTCACCCTCCCTACTTGTGAAATGAGCCAGTGACAGTGACATCGTAGAAACTGGTAAGGACTTCACAGGTCACTTGAGTGATAGATTGGAAAGGTTAACTATCAGAAGTGTCCGGACTGGAAGACTTTGGAGACTGCAAAGAGACAATATTAATAACTAAACTAGTACAACAGCTGTAGACCCAGCTTTTCTGCTTTCCTGGAAACATTGATCAGTAGTTAACTTGCTTTGGAAGGGCTGACTGGAGGGGTATGCATGAATGCATGTGTATTCATGTTCATGTGTGTATGTGGCATATGAATGTGTTTGTATATGGAGAGAGAGAGCATGAATGTGTGCATGTGTGTATGTAGGTGCAGGTGCACAGCCTGTGTATTTCGGTAAGCCAGAAGTCAACAGTGGATGTCTTCTTCAACCACTCTTGACCATAATTACTGGAACAAGCCCAGCTAGCCAGCAAGCTCCAAGGCTCCCCTTGTCCTTCCTCTCCAGCACTGGGATTACCGACACTTTCTACCAACACCTACCTTTCTTACATGGATTCTAAGGAATCAAACTCAGATCCTCATGCTTGCAGCACAAACATTTTACCATCTCCTTCGTCCCTACAGTCACCTTCCTTTGGATGAACACAAGGCTATTGTTCACTTTCTAGGCACAAGAAGAACTATGCTAATGCTTGGTTTCTCTGTCAGTGGCTATCAGATCTATTCAAGTGTCCCTGGCCCTGTGGAGAACCTAAGAATTGTGTATACCAGTGAAAGAAAAGCAAGATGTCTTTTCACATTTTATGGAAGGAACAATGGTTTTGACTCTAGAAAACCTTAGCTTGAGGAACCCTAAAATGTACACAAAAATGACATTTTTAATGCATGATGTACAACTATAGCATGTTTCCCATCAACTGTGCTTCACCCCATGTCACCAAGATATGTTGGTACTAGATTAAGCAACTCGCTTTAGACCAGTGGTTCTCTATCTGCGGATCATGACCCCTTTAGAGAATTGAATGACCCCTTCACAGGGGTTGCATATCAGATATTCAGCATATCATATATTAATATTATAACTCATAACAATAGCAAAATTACAGTTATGAAGTTGCAATAAAAATAATTTATACTAGGAGTTGCTACAATTTGAGGAAAAAGGGTCACTGATTAGGTAGGTTGAGGACTAGTGTGCATTGTCACATACACTGAACAGTCTAAATGCCTGCCCACTTACACAAGAAAGCTGGTTGTCTCTTAAACTCTTGAGGTCTTGCTTTTAAAGAAAATGGTTCTTGAGTAATTTATCACTTTTCATGAGAATATAGACTCAAAGACTTTTGAGTGCAAAGTTCGAATTTTAGCTTTGTATTGGGACATGAGATTGGGTGCCATCTTGATCCTCCAGAATGGAAATCCATCTCTGCCTTTCATACTGATTATGAAGAACATGTGGTAAAATGAGACTGTGATACTATGGACTTGGCTTTAGTAGTTGGCTTGGACCACCATGGTGGTCCTAGAATCTGGGTGTTCACCTCTGACTCCTTCCCCCATGTCCAAAGCTCAGCTACACCCAGGGTTTGTTAGTTCACACACTTGGACATCTGCTTCCTTACTCCACCTTTTCTTACCTCTGCTACCTCCACCCTGAACTACCTCTCTGGTCTTTATTACTCTTGATGGTTCTCCATGCTGCAGCAGAAAGCAGCCTTCTAAACCAAGCCTGGGTATCTCACTCCCCTGCTTTACTTTATTCCATGGATATTCAGTGCCCTTGGGGTGAAGCCAAACCTCTTGTCATTAACCAGCAGCAGCAGCAGGTTCTAATCCTTTCTTCTATGGCCTTATCACATTTCTCCAAGTCTGAGCCTCCTGTAGTTTTTCAGGGATTCCATGGGAACCTAAGCTTGTTATGTGGATTATTCTGCCCTCAAATTCCTATGCATCTCAGACTTCTCATAATCATCTCTTCCTGCAGGCTTTTTGTGATCCTGTAGACAAGAATTTGCTTTCCATCTATGAGCATTGAAAGCACCTGTCAGATGGTCTCTCTAAGATACTTAGCAGAGTATGCACCCTGTAGCAACCAGTCCATACTTGTTAGCAGTAACAACACTGGAGATAGATATATTGTCAGTGTTTGTCTCTAGATGCCCCTGGTATTATAGCCTGCAGGAATACTGAGTCTACATAGTCTCTTATCATTCATTGTATCTGTATTATATATCTGTGTATCTGATAGAGAGTATCAATACTAGTGACCTAAATAAATGGCCATAAAGTTTGCAATCTGCAATGTCCTGGGGACTGTCCACTGTGATAGGAGAATGGGTCAATCTGCAAAGTCCCAGGGACTGTCCACTGTGATAGGAGAATAGTTCAAATGTAATTTAAATATTTGCTCAAACTGAATCACTATTTTTCTGGAAAATTTTGCATGTGAGTTTCTGGAATCTTCTGAATAAATTCAATTAAAAAATTCTAAGCTGAGGGTATAAAAAACATTTGCTGTATGAAACCTTTGCAAATCTATTACCTTTATGCTAAAAATTTTAGAAAATAATGAGCTACAAGAAAAAGAGTTGTCTCCTCTTGTATGTGTGGTATTATCTTCCTCTGTCAACTTCAGGCATCTCACTTTGGTTACCATTAAAATGCTGCCGATAAAAAAGAAAATATTAACTTAACGAGGATCAGAAAATTAAAGGTCCTGATTGGGTCAGTGGTACATGCCTGGAATCCCAGCCTGAGCAAGGAAGACAGAGACAGGAAGACGGTAAGTCTGAGGCCAGTCTTAGGCTACATAGGAAGATCCTGTCTCAAAAACCTGAGGACTAAGGGCACAAGGTCAGTGGCAGAGCACTTACCTAGTCAAAGGATCAACATTGACGTTGAGAAAGAAAGAAAGGAAAGGAAAAAAAAACATTAAAATGTAAAAATATACAAGCAAAAGGACAAAGAAAAAAGAAAAACATAAAATACACGTGCACTGAGCTTAATTTCTAAAAAGGATTAAAAGGAGGAAATTCTTTCTAATATAGAATGTAAAAGGTCTTAAGAGGTCTTCAAAATGAAATCATGGTTACTTGGCAACCCAGAATAAGAAAAGGTCAAAGTAAAGGAATAAATTCAAGAGTTTGGGTGATAGGTACACACTAAAGAAAAAAATAAGTGCAATCACACACACACCCTCTGAAAACCCCCAGCTTGCCTGGATTAAATGAAAAAGCCCTAGAAGCAAGATCCTCTCTCAAAACATGGTGGAGGAAAGAACTGACTCCCAGAATTCCCCTGACCTCCACATACAGGCTCTGTGGTATGCATAGCCTCCCCACCCACACACACACACACACACACAAAGACTTTTTTAATGCTGTTTAGAATAATCAAAAACATGAAATGAAAAGAGGAAAAGGGAAAATGTATTTCAAAGAAGATTAAAATAAATCCTAGCAATAATGGGGGAGAGCGAGGGAGGGAGGGGAGGAGGGAGGGGAGGAGAAGGAGGGGGGAGATGGTTCTTGGGGAAGGGAAAGATAGGAGGGTAGAGGGACAGAAGGGTACTACTAGATTTTTAGTAACCACAAAGCAGGGCTGGAGTAATGTCAGTGCCGGTGTTTATTCCTGGCATGAAAGGCTGTGTCATGATGGTTCACAGAGGTGATGTGCACTCTCCGTGACTGTTCTCTCCTGTGGGGTGTCTGCACAAGGTCATGTGAGGGCAAGCTAAAGGACTCTTCCTATTAGTCTGCAGACTCTTAATGCTGTATTCTATTCTTTGACATCTCAACCATCTCAATCTAAAGGGTTTTTGTTTACTTTTTTGGAAAATGGGAGCAAACCCCTGCATCTGTGTGTAAGGGGTTTCCGAGATTGAGTTAACTGAGGCAGGAAGGACCACCTAAATGCCTGTGGTAACACTCAGTGTGCTGGGGCCCTGGACTGAATAAAAGGAGAAGGAAGCTGAACGTGAACTCTACCACCTGACTGGGGGTAGGTGTGCCCACCTAAGCGCCTTCCACCATTTCTTCCATCCACAGAGGACTGTACTCTCAAGAAACTGACTAGTATGAAGTCTCTGCAACTAAGGAATGTGTTTGATTTTCTCCAGTCACAAACATGAAGGTTTCTGGGCACACATATCACATTTTTATAACTAGTATTAAGACCTTTGAGCACTCTAAATTTTGTCTATATTTTCAAACTATGTTTAAGGGATATGACTGAAAATAGTTTAGGGACCAAGTTCAAGGAATCCTGTGGTGCACTGACTTCTGGTCATTTGCTGTGTGTTGGAAAATCTACTGATCCCCTCCCAAGCTCTCTCTACCACACTGCTGTTTAACTTCCTCTCACTGACCGGGGATATAAAATGACTGTCACTTGTGGTAAGTTCAGGTGCTATTTGAGCAAGACCTAGAGACATGGCTTTGAGGTCTTGAAGACTCCTGTATGGGGTCTGAAAAGCCCCCTTTGAAGACCAGTTGCATTCTTTCTCCCCTTCCTGTTTATTACACACATTCTCAGAGGAAGAATTGCTGCTGCTGCCTTGTAGGACATTTCAACCATCCAGGAATTGCCCTGGGGTTCAAACTTGTATCATTGAGTGTTTCATATAAACTCCTTAATAAATGTCAGTTCTCTTATATAATCAATTGTCAGTGAATAATTCCTACTAACCCTTGTGCCCAATGTGGGGCACCATTTGTAGTAATAAATTTCTGGCCCAGACTAGCCCCAAGATCCAGACCAGCAGTCTCAAATAGACCAACCACAGCTGCTTGGTCCCAAATAATTATACAAAGTCTTACATTAATTTCATGCTGTTTGGCCTATGGCAAGGCATCTTAGAAGCAGGCGTGGAAATCTGAGCACAGATAAAAGGGAAGGAGGGTAGAGTCAGAGAAAGATGCTACAAGATGCCACCAAGAGAACAACATGTAAAGTACAGGTAAGTCATGGGTCTTGTGGCAACACAGATAAATAGAAATGGGTAAAGATGAAAGAGCTAGCAACATGCCTGAGCTTTAGGCCAAAGAGCATGAAATTAATATAAGACTTTACGTGATTATTTGAGACCAAGCAGCTGTGGGTGGTCTATTTTAGGACTGCTGTTCTGGATCTTGGGGCTAGTCTGGTTCAGAAACTTATGACTACAGTTACCCAAAGTTAGATCATCTCCTTTGGAAAGCACTGAAGGGAGGCTGCCATCTCGTGTGTCATTCATCTGCCTTGATCTTATTGAACTTTGATGATAAGGTGATCATAACATTAATGAGCCAGGACAGGCAGTGCATCAGTTACTGCCTCACTGCTATGCTAAAATAAATACTGGGCAGAACAACAGAAGGTAGGATGCTTATTCAGACCTCCCTTAGGAGGGACAGTCTACCATGCAGTAAAGACACTGCACCAGGAGCATGAGACAGCTGTTCATGGTGAATTCATACTGAGGAAGCAGAGAAGGATGAATGTTGGTGCATGGATCACTTTCTATTTTTTATGCAATGTGGGACCCCAACCAAAGGGATGGTACTGCCACATTCAGAGTGAGTGTTCCCTCCTTAGTTATGTCTGGAAACCATCACAGGCACACCCAGAAGTGTGTTACCTTGACAATGAATGTAAACTGTCACAGCAGGTCTTTGAAATTTCTCCTAATCGTAATATAGTTAACACATACATACATACACACTTGCCACACATGCACACAAAATTTAAAGTATTTAATACTATGATGATAAGTGAGCTCTACTATGTTAGTAGTGATGGCTATACAAGGTATGTTATAATAATCAATTTTTTTCCAAAAAAAGGCAAGTCGATTTGCTCAGTAGTTTGTTTATAAAAGAAATAATAATGATGAACAGGAAGGTAGAATATTAGTATTGGATCATTAAGAATGGGAATTCTTCTGCAAAAGGAAAGTAACATATGATTACTCAAGGACTTGCTCAGTCCTTACAGCAATATTATTACAATGGATGTAATAATAACAACCATTAATACATCCCTTCATACGAAGAAAATGAATGACTATACCACTTAAACTGAACTATAGACTTAAAAACTATTTTATAAAAATTCTATTAATGTTGATAAAAATAAGTCCATGAGAACTAACTCATGAAGTTCCAATTTCTTCAGCAGGGGGATCTGAAGTATTATCAAAGGCACAGGCCAGAGTCCTCGAACCCTCCTTAGCCATTCCAGTGAGAGCAAGGATCAAACCTCTGAGACTCACTCTAACTGCTGGACATGAGGATTCATTAATATTTATAATGTACCTGAGGTCTGTGATAAAAACACTCCAAGAATGTAAACCATCTGATGGAGAAAAAAAAATGTCTTTTTATTTTTATATCTCTATTTGTTAAAAAGTTTTTTTCCCATACTCACCACTACGCTTCCTCCTTCCCCTCCTCCCTGTTCTCCATCAGCTTCCCCCTCCACCCGACCCCCTCCCCATTTATTCCCTAGAGAGGACAAGGAATCCTAAGGTGAGTCAATTTGGTCTGGCATATCCAGCCGAGTTAGGTTTGAATCCCTTTCCCCAGTATGAAGGCTGAGTTAGGTGTTCCTCTGTAGGGAATGGGCTCTGAGATGTCAGTTCATGCACCAGGAATAAACTCTGGTCCTACTGCTGGAGGCTCCACAAACTGCCTGCACTTTCCACCTCCCTATTTAGAGAGTTTAGTTCCTTTCCATAAAGATTCCTCAGCTGTTATTTCAGAGGCAGTGCTCTTCCAATCGCCTGGGTCAGCTGAAAAGACATATTTTTTTTTGCTTATTAAAATGAAATAAATGCAACTTGTTTGACCAAAATGAGGCTGATGTGGCTAAGCTTAAATTATCACATCATTTTAGAAATTAATGGAGTAAAGCACATTTATTAACAGTCCATTTTAGTGAGAGCTACCAGAGAGAAATGTCAACACAGTCTATTAATTTTAACTTCATTATTGCAATAGAAAGGAAAGATAAAAATGCAAAGCCTTCTCTTCATAGAATAAAAGCTGAAGATATCAAAACAAAAAGAATGTCTGTCCATGGAATTATAGGACCAATTTTTTTCAGGAAAAAATGCTGTTAATATTTTCTTATAAAAAAAAATGGACCTTTGTATTTAACTGTCTAGGATCAAGGGAGAGATTAAACATATTTAATTCAAGTACGTGTCTATTTCAGCACCCTCGGTCATAAGCTAAGAAGGAAAAATGCAAAGAATTACCAAGCATTTTGTGAGTTCAAAAAGTGAAACACTCATTTACCTGAACATTTGTCTTAAAGCAGCCAGAAGGAAAAGTCAATCCAAATTCTAGGGAATTTTAAGCCATGCACCGTGCACATTTTCTTAGTCTTTTGTAAGATAGAATCAAAGGACTGCATTTTCTAAGAACCCATTTCTAAGAAGCTTAAGCCCTAATCATTTAAGTGTGACATGGGCTTGAAATGGGATTTGGTGTCGAGTAATTAAAAATGAATTTCAGAGTGATACAAATTGACAGTGGACTCATGTTATTGCTCTGGAATTGTCTATGATGCAGTTTATTGTTTCTTTGACAAATATTTTCTTGACCCTGAGTATTGCTTTGGATATCAATCTCTGTGGGACAAATTGTCCAACCTTGGTAGCTAAAAGCATCTCTATTTTATTTGCTTGCAGTTTTATAGGTCAAGAATTTGGAATGATTCTCTCATAGTGACCTTATAACTTGTCATATTCCTGGGGGTACACAGATCTGATCTCCTGGGCCTGGCACATGGTTCCATAATGGGTAGAACTAGAAGGGTTAGGCCACATAATTCCTCATCCTCCTTCTTGCCAAGTGCCTACCTTGGGCTGCTTACTCAAAATCAAAGATCAAATTTGTAAGGGCCAAGTTAGGAAGTTTCACAGTATCATTTCTACATACATCTATTGGCCAAAATAGGTCCCAGAGCAGGCAGGATCTGGGAATGGGAAGTGGGTCATGGCATCACAGATGAGCGCTGAGATGGGACAGGCCAAGACAACAGCTATTTTGTAGTACCATCTAGCACAAACATTAGGCAGTTAGTATACCATCTTATAAAAAGGACCTCTTGTATTTTCTTTTCTGAACTTTTTGTTTTATTCATTATATGGTTCACAGAAGAATTCTACTAAAACATAACTGTGTTCAAGATGTGCAAGCACAAGGACCTGAGTGTGTTTCCTAGAACCCATGTGAAAATCTGACTATGGTTGAATCAAGGTCTTTCCTAGATCAGACACATAAATATTCCACAGCCTTCCACATATTGTATTCTCAGGAGGTTCTCTGCATTGATAAAGCTCCACAATGAATTTTAAACCTAAAATCTACCTTCTTCCATTGGGCCACTTGCTAACCCTTCAGATTTTTTTTAACCACCTCGCACACTTTGTACACAGGCTATGTTCCTATTCTGTGTGCCATAGCATTTTGTACACAAAGGTACCTGAATAGACATAGCAGTCCTTAACTCTGATCCCACTGTATTGAAGTGCAGGATCTCTGTCTATCCCCAGTATACACTACCTTTACCAAAGAGCTCTCCATATAACCAGAGGTCAGGAAATGTACTGTCAATTTAGTGAGGTACATGACCAAGCAGCAGAGTAACTTGGAGAGAGACCAGAAAACTCTAAGCAGGAAGAAGGTGGGTGTGATTGAGAGTCCAGGCTGTGGAGGTCTAGAAATAGTAAGGTACACCAAAGCTGCGGTCCGGGTGGCAGGAGTGATGAGGAGATGCTTCAGAAAAATGAAGGACACAGAACAAGAACAGGAAGTAAAACAGAATTTGTAATTCAACTGGAGAGAAGCCGATCATGGTAAAGGTTAAGAAAGGGAGCAAAGGAAAGATAGGGGCAGTGTACATGAGCGTCTATGGGAATGAAGTGGGAAGCACCCAGAGCATCCTAAGTTGGAATCAAAGGTAAAACACTCTGAAACCCAAGTTTTCAGTCTATTCTGTTCCTTCATTGGGCCAAACTGACTTTAGAGTGAAATCGCAGGCTTGCATGCTGGTGGCCACACACTTTGATCTACATTCTGGCTGAGAAAGTACAGGGGCTGTTATCTTATTGGGGAATTGAGGAGAGGTGATGTGGCAGTTAAGAGCCAATCAAGAAAGATCTTAGCCTTATTTTGGGGACAGTGATACAGACTATAAAGAAAGCAATCTATTGACTTGAAAAAAAAAGTTTCTACTAAATACTGCAAAAATATATGGTTGCCCATTTGACTCTAAATCCAAACTGGTGTAATTCACAGGTACCTGGCTTTTCCTGTCCATCAGGAACTGTTGTTATCTCTTCACAGCTATTGACTCATCTGGCCATTGCAACTACTTTTGAGGTTGGTCGTATCATTATCTTGAGTTTGCAGACAGAGACACTGAGATTAAATAGTTGCTCAGTCATGAACTGGAAGTGGACCCAGGTGGTCTGATGTTGCAATCTATGCTTTTTGTTCTTGCAATTACTACTGTACAGGAGACAGATTGACAACTAGGGTTTCAGAGTGTATATTAATTATACAGAATACTGACTGCATTGTGACTTCACACATGTACATTCTCTCCCCTTTCCCCTCCCATTCACTAATAGTTTCCATTTTGCTTTTACCTCCTATCTTTTTCTCCTTCTCTAAACGTTTACACTAGAGAAAGAAATCTTGAGAGAAAATATGCAATGCTTATCTCTCTGAATCTGGTTTATTGTATTTAACATAACCTCCAACTCTATACATTTTCCTTAAAATGCTACAAGTTTTTCTTCTTCTTCTTCTTCTTCTTACTGTCTTTGAAACAGATTTCAAACTTGAAATCCTCCTGCCTTATCCTTCCCTGGTGTAGAATTTATTTCTGCTCTTGTGTGTGTGTGTGT
>PVIH01023192.1:0-25391 GCA_004025045.1 Sigmodon hispidus
AATCCATTCTTCAGTTGAGGGACATCTAGGTTGTTTCCAGGTTCTTGCTATTACAAATAATGCTGCTATGAACATAGTTGAGCTAATACCTTTGAAGTGTGAATGTGCCTCTTTAGGGTATACACCCAGAAGTGGTATTGCTGGGTCCTTGGGGAGATTGATTCTCAATTTTCTGAGAAACCTCCATATTGTATTCCAAAGTGGCTGAACAAGCTTACAATCCCACCAACAATGGAGGAGTGTTTCCCTTGCTCCGCATCCTCTCCAGCATAGGCTGTAATCTGTACCTTTTATCTTAGCCAATCTAACAGGTGTTAGGTGGTATCTCAAAGTTGTTTTGATTTGCATTTCTCTGATGGCTAAAGATGAAGAGCACTTTTTCAGGTGCCTTTCAGCCATTCGTAGTTCCTCTGCTGAGAATTCCCTTTTTAGATCTGAACCCCATTCTTTGATAGGGTTATTCAAGGTTTTGGGATCTAAATTCTTGAGCTCTTTATATACCTTAGAGATCAGTCCTCTGTCACTTGTAAGGTTGGTGAAAATCTTTTCCCATTCTGTAGGCTGGTGTTTTGTCCTATTGACAATGTCCTTGGCTTTGCAGAAGCTTCCCAGCTTCAGGAGATCCCACTTATTGATTGTTGGTCTTAGTGCCTGTGCCACTGGTGTTATATTTAGGAAGTGGTGGAATACTACTCAGCAGTAAGAAAAAATGATATCCTAAAATTCACAGTCAAATGGATGGATTTGGAGAATATCCTCCTGAGCACAGTATCACAAACTCAGAGAGATAAGCAGGGGATGTACTCACTCACTAGTGGTCTCTAAACAAACAAACAGGGAAAAAAACCAAACATGCCCAGGCAGAAAACCACAACCACTGAACAGCTTGGGATCAGAAACACCCTGGACTGACCCTTCAAACCCCAGTCCATCTATAGGAACACCTGACTCACTCTTGAGGGAGGGGGGACAAAACTGGATTTGGCCGGGAGTGAAGACTGTTCCAAGCATTATTGGGCCAGTGTGACCATAGGACTGTTTGTTCCCTGCCCAGGGAGGGGATGGGGAGTTGCAGAGAAGAAAAATGATCAGATGTGGTGGGAGGGGCAAGAGTCTTTCAATAAGGATATACAGTGATGGAAAAAAAATTCAGAGGGAAAGCTGAACACAAAGAAAATATATGTGTAGTAATCTTATTTGCATTTCCACCCTTGATAAGCCATGCTTATGATTATTATCCTCTGTATAGTCATTTTTAACTCTTCGGCATTTTTAAATACTTTTTACTGTTTTTTTGATAAATACCAAATAAAGAAGGAAAAAAAAGATTAATGGTGGCTGTAGGCTTCTTGTAGATTGCCTTTATTATATTGAGATATTGTTCCAGTATTCCTGATCCCTCCAGAGCCTTTATCATAAAAGTGTGTTGAATTTTGTCAAAAGCTTTTTCAGTATCTAAGGCTATAATCATGTGGTTTTGTTCCTTTAGTTTGTTTTAATGATGGACAATGTTTATGGTTTTTCTTATGTTAAACCAACCCTGCATTCCTGGAATGAAAACTACTTGGTCATGAAGGGTGTTATTTTTTATATATTGTTATCTATGGTTTGCCAAAATTTGTTGAGAATTTTTCATCAATATTCATGAGGGAAATTGGTCTGTAATTATTCTCCTTCTTTGTTGTGTTTTTGAGTGTCTTGGGTATTAGGGTGATTGTGACCTCATAAAAGGAATTTAGCAATATTCCTTCTGTTTCTACTGTGTCAAATAGTTTGAGGAGTAATAGTAGTATTTCTTATTTAAATGTCTGGTAGAATTCTGTACTGAAACCATCTGAATCTGGGCTTCTGTTTTTGGGGATGCTTTTAATGACAGCTTTAAATTCCTTAAAGGATATAGGCCTGTGTAGGTAATTAATCTGTTCTTCATTTAATTATAGTAAAAAGAACCTGTCCAGAAAGCTGTCTATTTCTTCTAGGTTTTCCATTTTTGTGGAATATAGATTTTCAAAGTATGACCTGATAACTCTCTGGATTTCCTGAGGAATCTGTTGTTATGTCCCCTTTTTCTTTTCTGATTTTGTTGATTTGGACACTCTTTGTCTGCTTTTTGATTAGTTTGTATACGGGCTTATCTATCTTGATGAATTTCTCAAAGAACCAACTCTAAGATTCTTTGATTCTTTGTATTGTTCTTTTTGTTTCAATGTATTGATTTCAGCTCTAAGTTTATTTCCTGCTGTTTATTCCTTCTCAGTGAGTTTGTTTCTAATTTTTCTAAGGCTTTCAGCTGAGCTGTTAAAAACTCCAACCTAAGGACTCCAGATATACCCATGAAGCCACAAACAATTAATAATCCCACAGAATACTACAGAGAAAGGAAATACAAACAAGTTAGCACCAAAGATAGCTGGAAATATCAATCAGTGTTCACTAATATCCCTTAATATCAATGAACTCAACTCACCTATAAAAAAAACACAAATTAACATGATGGATACAACAACAAAAGCCATCCTTCTGTTGCCTACAAGAAACACACCTCAACCACAAAGACAGACACAGGCTCAGAGTAAAGGGTTTGAAAAAGATTATCTAGTCATATGGTCCTAAGAAACAAGCTGGAGTTGCCATTCTAATATCTAACAAAGTAGACTTTAAGCTAAAAACAATTAAAAGTAACCAAGTTGTGTAGAGAGCTGTCTTCAGCCATGCCTTAAAGATGGCACTGGCTTCCACCCTCCACCTTCCACATGGTGAGTAGCTAGGCTGAGGATCTAGCTTGTTCCCGCTTACCTGGGCCTATCAGTAGTGTCCCCATGGCATACTAGAGTTGGCTGCTCAGAGGCTATTTAGGCTGGGGGTGGCTTTTCCCCGGAAGCAGAATGAGAGAGAAGATATAGTAAGTCAGTCAGTCCCCATCATAAGTAAGTAAGTAAGTAAGAAATCAGAATTCAAGGTTCCTGAATAAAACTGCTGAAAGAAGAGCCTGGTGTCACGTCTTCCTTGACAGACGTGGCGGGTGTGACAAATGATGGCCGTGGACAGGGATTTCTACTCTAAATAAAGGCTCAGATCTTTCAGTGGTCAGGGTGGTACACTGGTAAGTCCTCAGGTAACTTGGGGATCTGCGACATTAGCAGGGAATAATTTGCTCTACTCAGTAGATAAAGAGAGAGCGGGATAAGATTCACTGATGAGCAATTCAAAGTAAAATTAAAAACAGATTTCTTGCAAAAGGCATAATTTTAACCATGGGCACATCCTCTTTGCACCCAATTTTTTTGGCTTTTAAAGAGCTGCTTCATAGCATTTCCTGAGCCTGCAATGTTTTCTGGCAATGGCAGAGCAGCGTGGGTACCTCCACCATATTGAAAAGCAGCCAAGAGGGGTGGAGTCAGCAATTAAAGTGGTACAACCTTTTAAAAGCTCTTTGTGTTAGAAAAGTAATTAAGGATTCTCAATAAAACACATTTAGTCTCTCAAAACCTTAACGGGGAAAGAAATAAAGATAAAAAAGCCACATAAAGATGGCAGATAAACAGAGTCTGAATTCTGGTTATTGTGTGTTCTTTAATTTTTAACTTTTACTGAGCTAATTGCTGAGAGACAATTGATTGCTAAGTCTGCTAAGTTAAACAAATGCAAGTCCTTTGAAGATGTCTTGACTTTGAAGTCTGTATGTAGGCATGTGTTACTTGGGAAAGGAGTTTCTGCTTTTGTCTCCACAGAGGATCAAAACCTGTGGATTATTTCTAGGCAGGAGTGGTTCCATTTGCCAAGGCCACCTGAAGCTGATGAGAAGCTGTCTTAGGGATTAGCTTCCCACAGTGAGGCAGTGGAGGGTGGCCAGGCCACCTTAAGGTTTTTCTGAGTCTGCTCCACTTGCTAGCAGGGGGAGAGATTCATGGGCTCCCCAGCCATAAAAAAGAAAAATAAAGGAATGAAAAGGGAGATCCAGATAGAGTAGAATGCTGCAGATCCCCAGCATGTCAAACCACACCTTCAGCTACCCTCCCTATGTGGAAGGTGGGAATGGCAGTTTAGGGCACGCTTTCAGCCCATGGGCATGGAAGGCAGTCAGAACAGAGTTACGCTTAGCTTACCCAGTGTTTCAAGATCCACAAGGAAATCGATATGAGGAGCCCTTAGATTTCAAGGTAATAAAATCTTTGGCTGAGTCAGTACAGACTTACAGGATCAAGGCCTCATTCACTGTAGTCCAGGTGGAGACTTTGAACAGGCACTGCATGACACCCAGTGATTGGAGTGGGCTTGTGCAAGCATGCTTGAGCCCAGAACAGTATCTAGTCTGGAAAGCCTTTCTGATTGAGTTTGCCAATGAAGAGGCTGCAACTCCTCAGGCCGCTGGAAATCCCGCTTGGGATAGAGACATATTGCTTGGCCAGGGTTGATTTGTTAATCAACAGATAGGCTACCCAGTTCAAGTTTATGAACAGATTAATGAGATTGGTAGTAAGGCATGGAAGGCCTTATTAAATAAGGGCAAGGTGAGCAGTAACCTCACTAAGATTTTGCAGGGTCCCATGGAGCCATTTTCGGACTTCGTCGCTTGCATGGTTGAGGCCACAGGCAGAATTTTTGGGGACTCAGATGCAGCAATGCCTCTGATTAAGCAGTTTGTTTATGAGCAGTGTACCAATGGGGCTGGAGAGATGGCTGAGAGGTTAAGATTGCTGACTGTTCTTCCAGAGGTCTTGAGTTCAATTCCCAGCAACCACATGGTGGCTCACAGCCATCCTAAGTGAGAGCAGGTGAGTCTAAGTTGTTTACATTCCAGCTACCTGGGGTGTTTCCACCTGTGTGCTCTGCCTTGAGTATATGTTTGAGCCTGAGGCACTCAGTACGTGGCATTTGGCATTCTCCCTGCACAAATGACCTAGCAGTCTTGTAGGTCTAGTCAGTGTGTCTTTAAATCTCCAGGCCTAGGAGGCCAGTGTACTTTGAATAATCTTTCTGCCAATGTAGCACAAGCCAGGATGTGCAAAAGGGCATTAATGTTCAGCTAAAGGGAGGCTTGATGGTGATCAACCAAAGGATTGACCTGGTTCAAGAGCAAATTGACACCCCCTGGCAGTTTGCCCAACTTGGCTGTCAGTGGAAATATGCTGGGCTTTGTGTGACTAGTTTACAATATGGCAATTTTACCCATGCTGCAAACTTGTCTAAGCAATTGTCTAGTTATCTTTTAGGTAATTGGGTGGCTATCATCACGGTGAATTTGACCCAGGTAGATGCCAGACTGGCGGAGGGATTGTCCTAGTGGATCTCTGATGCCATGAACCATCTTAAGGAGTGGGAGGGTATAGGAGCCTTGACGGGCCTTCTGGTGTTCACCTCCTTGGTATTCCTGTGGTACATTTGCCAGATTAGGCTTCCCAGTGTAGCAATGTAGCCATGATTATTCAAGTCTTTACAGCTGTTGAAGCAGGACAGTCCCCTTATGCTTGACTGGCTACCTTAAAGGATTAATTTTTCTAAGCACAGGATGCGAGACTTGAGCACTGCACTTGGGACCCACTAAGACTTGGGCCCCAAGAAGAGAATGCCTGATTGCATGTGGGTTGATACTTTGCATCCCATCTCTGTGAAAAAGGGTATCGAACAGGTCTAGTGCTCATCAGGTGGATGACACCTGAGTGAGGATCAGTGCAATGACCCTTGTCCACTCTACAGAGATCAGGCCTCTACTCTTGCCTGTTGCTATAATGTAAATAAGGGGGAACTGTAGAGAGCTGTCTGCAGCTGCACCTTAAAATGGCACTGGCTTCTGCCCTCCACCTTCCACATGGTGAGTGCTCTCAGTGACAAACATTCCCATATATGACTAGGCTGAGGATCTGGCTTGCTTCCATGTACCTGGGCCTATCGGTAGTGTCCATGTGGCGTATTAGGGTTGGCTGCCCAGAGGTTATTTATGCTGGGGGCAGCTTTTCCCCGGAAGCAGAATGAGAGAGAAGATGTAGTAAGTCAGTCAGTCCCCATCATAAGTAAGTAAGAAGTCAGAATTCAAGGTTCCTGAATAAAACTGCTGAAAGAAGAGCCTGGTGTTGCATCTTCCTTGAGGGACAAGGCAGGCACCACAAAGTTGGTCATTACTTATTCATCACAGGAAAAATTGGTTAAGAGAAGATTTCAATCCTGAATATTTATGCCCCTAATATAAGGACACCTACCTATGTAAAAGAGACACTGCTAAAGATCAAATCCCACATCATTTCTCACATCTAACAGTGGGAGACTTCAACACCCCTCTTTTACTCTTGCATAGGTCAACCAGACAGAGACTCAACAGAGAAATAAGGAGTCTCACAGAGGTTATGATGCAAATGGATTTAATAGATATGTACAGAAGATTTCACCCAAATGCAAAGGAATATACATATTTCTCAGTTCCACATGGACCTTTCTGTAAAATTGTCCACATAATTGGTCATAAAGCAAATATCAACAGATACAAAAAAATGAAAATAATCCCTTGTAACATATCAGACCACCAGGGCCTAAAGTTAGAGTTCAACAACATCAAAAATCAAAGAAAGCCTACCAACTCATGGAAACTAAACATCATTCAACTAAACCACTTCTGGGTCAAGGAAGAAATTTAAAATGAAATCAAATCTTCCTGGAATTTAATAAAAATAAATCCACAACATTGTGGGACACAATGAAAGCAGACTTAAGAGGAAAATTCATAGCGTTAGATGTCTGTATGAAAAACCTAGAGAAATCCCACACTAGAGAACTAGCAGTTCAGCATGCTTTCATTTTTAAAAAATTGTTTCCATTATTTGTAATTTCTTGTAGTACTCAGATGCTTCTCAAATATGCCCTGTCAAATACTACAATCTTCCTTTTCCCAATGAGTTTGCCTATATTACATATTAGTAGTCTCCAAAAGTGTTAGTTAATAGAGGACTAAAAAATACCAAAATCTTTGAAACACAAAGAGAATATAAAAATTCAAGTAAATACAATGAGCTCTGATAAATAAAATATTTGAAATTAAAAGGAATGTTAGTAGGAAAAAGAGATGTGAAATACAAGTAGAGTCACATAATTTAATTAAGCACACTTATTTTATTTATTCTGACAAGTAGACTGTTGACTATGTCTATACAAAATCAACATTAGAGTGAGTATCATAAAAATTATTGAGGATAGCTGTGTTCTTATTGAAATTTTATACACATACCAAGGGAGAGAGAGAAGGAGAGAGAGGATATCATTTACCTATACATTTCATTATTATTCACCCAATATCACACTGTCTAGAATAAGAAATGGGTAAGTGGAAAAGTTGATTTGGTGCAATAATGGTATTAGAATAAACAATATGTTAAAATATAATTTGGAATTATATTCTATTGAGATTGAAATTAGGAGGAAGAATTGGCATTTAATAACTATTGGAAAATATTGAATAATTGGCGACTTGTGTGAATAGATTGAAAGTCTATTTGGGCTCACTAGTAAGAAAAATAAGGTTTGTTTTCTAAAGGATATGAGGAATTTTTTCTTTTCTTTCAATATTCATTTTATTTTTAAATTATGTAGTATGGGAACATGATTGTTCATGTCTCAGAAAGCCAAGAGAATATGTCAGGATTCTTGAGCAGGGTTTGCAAATGATTGTGAGATGTCTGATGTGAGTTTGAGAACCAAACATGGGTCCTCTGCAAATGTAGTATATGCTACTAACCACTGAGCAATGTCTCCAGCCTCTAACTCAACCAAATATCTATCAATCTATCCATCTATCTATCTATCTATCTATTTATCTATCTATCTGTCTGTCTCTCTGTCTGTCTATCTATCTATCTATCTATCTATCTATCTATCTATATCTCTTCATTTCTCTCTCATACTCTGTCTCTTTTAATTTGCAGAACTTAGAGCATGGTACAAGATCTTCACTTACATTCTTTTATTATAAAATATTACTTGATAAAATACCAAATTATTCACCATATATATGTCTGATTCTAGCATTGTCTGTGTGTGTATGTGTGTTGTAGATGTAATTATTTATGTGATTGCCAATATTTGTAGATGTACATGGTGGCAAGATTTTACATTGGGTATTTTGCTCAATTGTTCCCTGCCTTATTTTTTAAATTATTTCTATTAAAAGTATAGTTATACCACTCCTTCCCACATATATTCACTCAAAAAAATCCCATGATTTGTTATTACAGATGGATAATTAGATAGATCATAGATAGATAGATAGATAGATAGATAGACAGATCAATAGATAGGTAAGTAGATGGATGGATACATAGATGGATAGGTAGATAGATAAATAAATAATGTATAAATATATAAATACAAGTTTTTCTAGTATTATTTGTATGTATATGATTTTAAGGCTGAGGACATGGTATTGTATAATCAAATAGGAGTTCTTCCATGAAGAGACTAATTCTCCCTCTATCAGTAAGTGTTAATTTCCCATAGTTCTTCAACTAGGTTGGGCCCCAAGAGATGTCCTCCAATAATGCTGGCATGTAGCTGTTGATGTCATTTCACATTTTGCTTAAACAACGCTTATGCAAACTAATTTTATGTCAGTTTGATATTAGGTACAGTCAACAGAGAGGTGGGATCCTTAAATGAGAAAATATCTTCAAATACAATTGTAAGGAAAAAATATTAATAACTGGTATTTACTTAAACAGAAAGAACATATGGAAACACTTCAATATCTAGGCACAATTGGTCAAGTATTAATGATAACTTTTGTCATTACTTTAGAGTTTACACTTTTCAACTTGACTGTTGTTTATATAATAGTTGTAATTTGGTTTACCCTAAAGAGTGGTGTGTAAATAACTATTTATACTTGCCTATAGAACATTGTGTTCCTTAAAGTGTTATAAATAGTTGCTCTCAAGGTCCTTAAGGGGGAGTAAGACATGTCTTTTCTGTTGGGTGGATTTATTTAGGGCAATTTCTTAATCAGAGACTGATAAGGAAAAGCCCACCCCATTGTGAGTCGTGGTCCTACATTCTATAAGAGAGCAGGCTGAGCAAGCCATGAGGAACAAGCCAGTGAGTAGCACTCCTCTATGGCCTCTACATCTGCTTCTGTCTCAAGGTATCTTTATGTAGCTTCTCTTTGTTGCCCTTCTAGCCCAAGGAAATAATCTAGATAGTCAGTGTACTACTGCACAAATTACTTAAATAATCATGAATAGAGAGTTAAAAAAATGTTGGCATATAATGGTACATTCATGTATTCACAGATGAACCTAAGAAATTGGATGCAACCTTTTATTGTTAAAGGCAGAAAAATCTTGTAGCCTTTTAAATATCTGTGTGTTTATTGCTTGAAGTATAATCTTTGAACATCCTGTTCCTTCCATAAAATTAATCAATACAGTATTTTTGAGGTTGGCAAAAAAGAAAGAAAATCATGTATCAAGTGAATAATTTTAACTCATTCTCACTAAATGTACCTCAGAAATGGTGAGTATTGTGTAAAGATTGCAAGTAAATAGTAGTTAATGTTTCAGTCTTTGTATCACTGTCAAAAAAAGTCCATGATTCTCCCTAAGCAATGACTTGAATTCACTAGAAAATTATTCAATTTCTACTTTTCTGTTGAGAATAAATCTGTAGTCAACTGAATGTGGAAAATGTATCTTAAAAACTTCATTAAACTGTCAAACTACACTCAATTATTCATTAATCTAGAAAAAGTAGGCTATGAATTGTTTTGTATGAATATTGAAATTATTAACATTGACTAACAAAAAGTGTTTTAAAAACTCAACTTCTAAAATGATTTAGGGAGAACATATTTAAAATTCAACAGGTAGATTTATACTGTTATAAAATAACAAAGCCTAAAATGAAAAACGAATAAGAATAATCCCAAACTTAAAAAATTCTGGCAGAAAACCTGACCATTTTGAAAGACTATAAAATTAATGTCTTTGTCAAATAACAACTAAAAATCAAGAGTTGTACTCTCCGAAACAAATGCAGAACATTAATACAAACTAACAGTTCCATGAAATGCCTGCCTATTGGTGACAAAATAGATAAAGGCCATTTATCTACAGTAAAGGGATCAATGCAAAAAAAAAGTCACTCATATGAGAATAATTATAGTGGTAATGCAATTTTTCATTTTTCACTCTAAATCATACAGTAATTGTTTTCTCTCCCTTTTCCTTAATAATTTTTTAGTAGTCTATTTGCCAGGCAAAAAAAAATATAATTTTACATTTGAAAACTGCTAAGATTTAAACTGCTTTGGCACTCTCTCCAAAATCCAAGCCAGCAGAAAAAAAAACCCTACATCCCAGAGCTCCCCAGTAAAATCCAGTTTACTGGACAGCCCTATCTATAAATCCTGCCCAAATCTCCAATCCACCACATCACTCAGAAACTTCAGTGGCTACCTGAGGCCCATAGTTTACAGAATTCATTGGATAAAGGGAGGGAACCTGAGATTTACAGTTTTTCAGCACCTATTTGGTGAAGAGCTCTTATAGTATCAAGAGCTCATAGTGAACCAAGATTGAATCCCTGAGACACAAAATCAGTCAGGTCTTATTATACCAGTAACAGCTTACTGTGACACAGAATATGTAACTTCCAAGTAGACCCGGAGCCCAGATTGGACTAGGAGTGGCTTCCTCAGACACAGACACAGCCAGAATAGATTGTGCCAGAATAGATTGTACCAAAATCAGATCCCTGAAATTCAAATAACTTCTGCATTGATCCAAGGAAGTAAAAGAATACTCAATAAACTAGACTCCCAAAAATGTGTGGCCACCACATAATAGTCAAGCCACTAAACCTATGGAAAAAATAAATAATATAAAGAGCTGCAAAGGAAAAATCTCAAGTAACTATGAAGGCAGACCTATCAGACTAACACAAGACTACTAAATGGAAACAATAAAAGTGAGAAGGTTCTAGTCAGTTGTTACTCAGACACTAAAATACCATATTTGCCAGCCCAAAGTACTACACATAGCAAAAGTGTCAATCACAATAGATGGAGTAAATAAAATATTTCATGACAAAAACAGACTTAAACAATGTGTATCCACAAATTCAGCCCTACAGAAAGCACTAGAGAGAAAAATCTAACCTAAGGGAGCTAGCTACACCCAAGAAATCATAAGCAATAGATAATCCCTCAAAAGAAAAACTCAAAAGAAGAAAACACAAGCACATTGAAAACCAAAAATAATAGAAGCTAACAATCACTGATCAGTAATATCCTTTAAGATCAATAGACTCAATTCACGTATAAAAAGACACAGGCTAAATACAAGAACAGAATCTATCCTACTGCAGCCTGCAAGTGACACACCTCAACTTTAAAGACAAACACTGGCTCAGAGTATAGGCTTGGGAAAAAACTTTCCAATCAAATGGACTCAAAAAACAAGATGATATATCTATCCTAATATCAAAACCATTGATTTTAAACTAAAATTAATGAAAACAGATCAGAATGGACATTACTCATTCATCTCAGGAAAATCCATTAGGATGAATTCTTGGCATGAACCTATGGTGTACAGAGAGGAGTGAGAGAGCAGAGTGGGAGGTGAATGAGTTCTAGCCCCTGGGCTTCCCAGGACCTCATTGCAAAAGCTGGAGACACAGTACCAGATTTGACCTCACAGTCAGTCCTACCCTAAACCAAGAGTGGGAAATACCTTCTCCAGCAATTCCAGGGGACATATAACAGATGGCTGAGCCCTACCTCCTAAGCAAGCTGCATCATCCAGAAAAACAAAAGTCTCTCTGAACCACATGACCCCATGATGTCCAGAGCAGAGCAAGAGACCTAGAGACAGAAGTCTTCACACAGAAAGAATCCCATAGCTTGACCAGTGTAAAAATCCTGCAGATTCTGTGTCCAAGGCAGATGGGAGATACACAACCCCTATAGCCAGAACTGACTAAGATTTAACTAAGACCTGACTAAGAGTGAACCAAGGAAGCAATGGGCAGACCCCAGTGCAAAAATATATATAACAATACAAAAAGTAATAAGACACCACCAAAAGAAGCTGATGGCCCCACAACACCAAGACCTGTACCTAGCAATTGAGAGGAAACAGAAGAAAATGACAATACAAACGCCTTTATGAAGATTATAGAAGCCTTAAAAGAGGATGTAAAAAGTCACTTAAAGAAATAGAAGAAAATACAAATAAAAATTTGCAAGAGATGAACAAATCCTCAAAAGAAAACCAAGAAAGAGAAATCCAACACATGAAAGAATCATTCCAAGAACTAAAAATTGAAATAGAAATAATAAAGAAGGCACAAAATGAGACAAATGAGGAAATAGGGAATTCGAAGAAATGATCGGGAACTACAGATAGAAGCATAACCAACAGAATCCAAGAGATGGAAGAAAGAACCTCTAGAATGGAAGACTCAATGGTGTAAATAGATAAATCACTCAAAGAAAATACCAAAACCAAAAGAGCCATAACACAAAATATTCAGGAAATTTGGAAAAACATGGAAGACCAAACCTGGGAATAATAGAAATAAAAGAAGGAGAAGAATAGTAGCTCAAAGCACGGATAGCATATTCAATAAAATAATAGAAGGAAACTTTCCCAACCTAATGAAAGAAATGCCTATAAAGTTACAGGAAGCTTACAGAACACCAAATAGATTACACCCCCCCCAAAAAAAAGTCTGCTTGCCACATAATAATCAAGCCATAAAACATACAAACATACAAAAAATATTAAGATCTCCAAAGGAAGGGACCAACTTACCTATGAAGGCAGACTCATTAGAATAATGCCAGACTATTCAATGGAACAATGAAAGCAAGAATGTCCTGGTCAGAAGTTATACAGACACTAAAAGAGCATGACTTCCAACCCAGATTATTATACCCAGCAAAACTATTAATCACCATAGATGGAGTAAGTAAGCAAGATATTTCACAACAAAGACAGGTTTAAACAATATCTATCCACAAATCCAGCACCACAGAAAGCACTAGAGGGAAAACTCCAACCTAAGAAACCGAGATACACCCATGAAACCACAAGCAGTCAATAATCCCACAGAAGAAAATTCCAAAAAAAGGAAATATACAAAAGCTACCACCAAAAATTACAGGAAATAACAACTAGTGGTCGTTAATGTCCCACAATATCAGTAAACCCAATTCACCTATAAAAAGACACATTCTAACACAATGGATACAAAAACAAAAGCCAACCATCTGCTACATACAAAAAACATACCTCAACTCCATAGACAGACACAGGCTCAGTGTGAAGAGTTAGGAAAAGATTTTCCAATCAAATGGGCACAAGAATCAAGCTGGTGTTGCCATCCTATATCTAACAAAGTAGACTTCAAATTAAAATCAATCAAAAGAGACAAGGACAAACATTACTTATTCATATCAGGAAAAATCAACCAAGATCAGATCTCAATTCTGAATATTTATGCCCTTAATATAAGGGCACCTTCATATGTAAAAGAAACACTACTAAAGCTTAAACCTCATATCAAATATCACATTCTAAGAGTGGGAGACTTCAATATCCAACTTATACCCTTGGATAGGCCAACTAGACAAGACGCAACAGAGAAATAAGGGGTCTAACAGATGTTATAATGCAAATGGACTTAATAGACATGTACAGAAGCTTTCATCCAAACACAAAGGAATATACATATTTCTTGGCACCCTATGGAACTTTCTCTAAAAATGACCACATACTTGGTTGTAAAGCAAATGTCAATAGATACCAAAAGCAGCAACTCCTTCAGAACATCTTTGGCAAGCTGTTAAATAACTCACCCAGGCCAGACTTCTTTCTTCACCTTCTGCCAAGGCTTTTTTATATGAATCAGCAACTCAAGCCTCAGGAAGAGCTCCTGTGGGAGCTGAGCAGACTCCAGGACCTCCCAGCCCAGCACCAGGCCTGATTAAACAGGTGAAGCAGCTATCTAGAGGACTTTCTGCCAAAAGTGGGCAATCATTCAGGTCTCTTGGGAAGATTGCAGCTTCTCTCCCCAGTGAAGAGAAAAAGTTGGAAACCACAGAACAGAGCCCCTGGGGTCTGGGAAAAGCCTCACCAAGGGCAGGTCTTTGGCCTATAGTGGCTAGACAGACATTAGCCCAGCCTTGCTGGTCTGCTGGGGTCACACAGACATTGGTACAAACTTGCTGGTCCCTTGGAAGAGGGCAAGACCCCAAACCAAAGCAAAATACAATTCAAGCTCTTAAGCAGGCTCCTTCTAGTCGCAAATGGGCAGAGTCAGAACAGAAGTAATTCAGTAAATATTCACATAACCAGGAAGCTGTCCACAGGGTACAATTTGAGGTGGGAAATTTTTTTCCTTCTTGAAAAACAGGCATATTCCCAACACTTCCAGTGCTCTTCTTTTCTTTATCCCAACACTCTCATGACGTTAGCCCATGGAGACTTGTGGTTGTGAGAACCATGTATGGAAATTCGTCAGGTCACAGTCAAAGAGACAGACAGACTTAAGTCTCTTTGCCCTAACTTTTACATATGGTCAACTTAAAATAAAAAATCCACTCTGGGGAAAAAAAAACTCTCCTCTGAAGTTGCACATCTTTTGATTTCAATTTTAATGTCAACTCATTTACAAACTATATAAGTTGTATTAATCTAGAAGCATTCACAATCAAATGTCTTTTAGCAGTTTTTATTAATTGGTTTGCAGTCAAAAACTTTAAAAGAAGACAATACATATAGTATTAAAATATTCTTTGTAATTCCCATTTTATGTAGCTTATTAGTATTATTTACTCTATTTCTTGTTGTAGAAGGTTTCCGGGCCATTTGGGCCCAGGAGTTTATACCCCGGTCCACGACGGCTTTTATCCCCCAAAGAAATGAATCAGACACTTATATTACTTCATACTGTTTGGCCCATGTCTCATGCACATTACTAGCTAGCTCTTTCATCTTAAATCAACCCATTTCTACTAATCTACCCACCACATGGCTCAGCCCGTGGCTCACCTGTACCTCTTACATGTTCCTCCTTCTGGGGTCTAATGGTGACTGACTAACTCCATCCTTCTACCTGCCTGCCCTCTGATTCTCCACCAACTTTTACAGTGCTGTTCATAGGCCAAAACAGTCCTTTATTTACAGCATACAGAGAACATTTCTGCCACAATTTCTTTTTTAAAGACTTCCTCTATATTTTTTCTTTTCCTTCTCAAGCATATCTACATTTTTAAACATACTGTAAGTCATTTAGAGGTATTTTTTTAAATCTGTCTTTACTGTATATCTCTTGTCTCTTATCTTTTTCTGTGTTTGGCCACACTTTTAATCTGATAACGTATGGCTAGAATTAAGGTTGAGCTAGGGTGGCTAGCTGACTTCACCCAGCTTTAGGCTAGCTTCATAGGAAGCTTAGCTTTTTAGTAGAGATACTGATAGGAGCCCCAATTACAATTACCACTCTGGGGAATCTTAGGGTCCACATTGCTGCCAGGTAGAGCACCACAGCCCACTGCCCATGAACTCCATTTAAGTATTTAGCAGCAGAACCTCTTAAAAGACTCATAAGTGTTTTGTTGCTAACACTGAATTAGGAAGCCTCTCTTTAAAAATCCATACCACCTCTGCCCACCTCCAGCAAACACAGCTAACTGAAAAAAATGCTGCTACTAACACAACATCTTTAACTCTATTCTCTTTTGGTAGGTAAGAGCAGTAATCTTAAATCTGTTATAAGCATCTTGTACTTGTTCCTTGGCTTTGGTGCTACTGTAAGAACACATGTTGAAGCTCAGGCTGCAGGCTGCAATCCTACCATTTTGTAATTCAAGCCTGCATGTTGTCCAGTCCCTATATCATGACCCAGTTGAGAGATACAACCCTGAAGCCACTTTTGGCTGTTTCTGTAATGTAGAACTCTTGATGTCTGATAACAGAGTTTGATGAAGTCCATGATGTAAAACACCAAATTTTATATATATAAAATAGGGGCTGGAGAGATGGCTCAGAGGTTAAGAGCACTGACTGTTCTTCCAGAGTACCTGAGTTCAGTTCCCAGCAAAACCACATGGTGGCTCACAACCATCTATGATGAGGTCTGGTGCCCTCTTCTGTAAAACTGTATGCATAATAAATAAATAAATCTTTAAAAAAATTAAAAAATAATATATATATATATTTAATATATATTTAAAAAACAGATTTCTCAAGCTTTATGTGGCTGTTAAGTTTCTGGCCCAGACTAGCCCTAAGATCTGGACAAAAACTACCAAAGTCCCAAACAAACCCACAGAAGTTTATACTAATTACATGCTGTTTGGCCTATGGCTCAGGCATATTATCAGCTAGCTCTTGATTCTTAAACCATTTCAATTAATCTATATTTGTCCACGTGGCTAATGGCTTTACCTTTGTTCCTCTAGATCTTGCACTCTTGGACAGATGCTCATCTCTTCTGACTCTGCCATCCTCCTTCATCTCTGCTCAGATTTTCAGTCTGATTCTAAGATGCTTTGCCATAGGCTAAAGCAGTTTCTTTATTATCCAGTGTTAATTCATAGTGTGCAGGAAGACATATATAGATTTTTGTTTTTGCTTCCTGTTTCTGTCTTCTTTTAAATTGAGGGGAAAATGTGAAGATGTTGGAAAGAGGTCAAATAATATAATCTTCTATTTTGTTATAGCCTCCACAATATAAACCTACACACAGGCAGACTAGATCTTAAGCAATTTTTTTTTACTGAAGGGTTTTAGAAATCTTTTACTGGTTATTCTCAATAGAATATTTTCATTCTCACCTTTGTGACTGTTATAAATTACCAAATAATCTACTCATATTTGAGCTTTACCAAAATCTCCTTCTTAAAAGATAAATTAAAAATGTGTATACATTGACTCATAGCATCTGCAAAGCATATTTGGTTTGCTTGCATTTCTGAATATTTTATCAAATAATAGACAAAATTAATTGAATCTCAGGAGTTTCTATATTATAGCCCGGTACTGAAGCAAGTCTTTTTACTACTTAACTCTCTTTGGAAGTAAATGTATGGAAGCGATAATACAAAATAGTCAAATAGTTTAGCATACTATGAAATGAAGTAGTGGCAGTTAGTATGTGTATGTGTTCATTGCACATCCTCAAAAGCAAGTGGGAATCACCAAAAATCACTACTCCCATGATGCATTTTGATGTCAGTAGTTTTAGTGACATATGTGTCAATGCTCATTTAAGGGTTTAATGTTCTCCATGTTATCATTCATTAAAAAGACACCTTTTATGTATATTTTATATGCAGTGTGAAACACTTGCCAATTATCCAGAATTTGTGTAGGTTGAAGCTAATCTATAGCAGCAGCAATAATTATCTCTCTAAAAATTAACTGGATGACTGAGTAGCTACACAGAATTGAACATGTCAATGTCTATTTGTTGAGAGAATGTTCTGATTAATTTAACTAGTATGAAACAAGATTCAGAGATTATAGAATGTATGTGGGATAAATATTCTTATAAAAAATTCTTTTGATTATACCAGATATTGAACCAATATAACTTTAATGTAAACACCATACTTGGATGATTAATTGAGTGACATCAAAATCAGAATGATCATGAGTCAATATAAATTATTCTGATCTGACTGTCACAAATTACTCTTAGAGAATGAGCCATAAAACTCACACTGATCCATAATAATGCTGTCCTTTAGCTACAAAAGCAAATCAGGCACTCACAGAACATAATAATCTGCATCCTATCCTGGTTGAAAGTGCACTAATGTGCAAGAACACATATCAGCAAGTAATAAAATTTCTAAGTGGGAGAAGAGAAAAAGTCATGTAATTATTGTAAGATGTGTTTGTAAAATGTTTTATTTCTCAAATTTCTATCATAGCCACTGTTAAAAAGCACCAAGCACCATTTTTGTGTGATATAGGTCAAGAGAAATAAGATTCATAGTGGTCATATTTCAGAACTCTTGTTAGCAAAAAATAGAAATTATTTTCTTCTAATACATCTTTCAAATGGAATATATTAAAACACATAGTACTAGAAAGTCATTATAAATTCAAGTTATAGCTATTTCAGATGGTGAACTGTTATAATTAAAAATAATAATACACACTAACAGAAATGACAGAAGAATAACTAGACCATAAACCTACTGAGCAAATGAAAAAATAGTATAAAAAGGCCAGAATAGAAAAGAATAATAAAAGGCTTTCAGTACTAAAACATGGATTGAAGTCCATTAAAAATTGGAAATGATACTGAAGGTTTGGTTGTCGAGCTAATCTTATCAAGTATTCAGCGAAGTACCTGAATACAAGCTCAAGAAAAAAAGTAGAATAAATGACCATTAATGCAGAAGATATATGAATTAATAATAATCACTGATTAAATAAGAAAATTTTAGCAATAAATTTTTCCACAGATGTTTTGAGGTATATAGTTATAGATGTGAATTTATATGCACAATAAAAATTACATGAAAAAATGTATTAGTGATAAATGATAGGGGAGAGCTTTTCTATGTATAATTAAAAAAATATCATATAATATGTGCCTTGTTAAATGTATTTCTGGCCAGGGGAGGGGGAAATTTAAAATCATTAAAGTTAAAAGTGATTTTTAGATCAAAGTAACAGATTTCAAAGACAATGTGATAAGCAATGACAGTCATTTTAATTAACATCAAACAGCAAAGAAGAAGCAACGTTACCAGCTTTCAAGGTCCTGTTTCTGTCTAGCACAACACAAATCATCCATCAGTCTCTTTTGATCTGATAAATAAGGTTTAGATAAATAAGTAAAAAAAATTTCATCTCTCCTCTATAAAAAATAATCTTAAACAATATGGAAAAGCATTAACAAACATGGTCACACCAAGAGGTGATGTGGATGATAGTTTCTAACAACTGTAACCTATTTTCATCACACCTTGCAAATATGACACCTACATACAGAAATGAAATGAGTATACACACACAGATATAAAGCAAAGTCTTTACCTCTTGCTTCCAACCATAATATTATTTTTAAATCACTATTTTACTGAAAAGTAGGGCTACCTTAAGCTATAACTTAACTCTAATATGCATAGCTGCAAAGTACCCTGAAAACCATCAAGTATTATGCAAAAAATTGCAATGGTGTAACCTTGAACACTTATCCATATACCCATACATGGTGTCCCTGAGGGATGTAAATGGACAGAACCTGAAGATTAAAGTTTCCATGAATTCTGTCAGTAGAACACTAATAATGCAAATAAGAACAAAAATAGAAAATATGTAAGCACTCTGTTCATTCTACTGTGCTTCACAGATTTTTACTATTTGGAATATAGCCAGCCACCCATATCAGTTTCTCAGGTCAGCCCAATGTTAGAAGATTTTCAGTGTATATCCAGTTAAACTGGAAACTGAATGAGCTGAAAAGCATATGTGTATATAGGCCTGAGGACTAGGCTCAGGTCATAAAGCCAAGGACAATAATAGTTAAGCAATGTAAATGATGTGAACTTGAAAGTGAGTTCTTTTGGTTACTATCCAAAACAGATTACAAGCACAGTGACCAACTGTGGTATGATGTGCTGGAACAGGGAAGGAAACAGCCATCCACAGTGTACCTTCCATGTTACAGTAAATGAGCAGAATAAAGAAAAGGAAAGTGGTAAGATATATCTAACATTTTCACTAACTTTTCAGAGGCTAAATTCATTAGCCATCAAAACTGTGTAAATCTGCAAAATTATTTGCAACTGCATAATACCTATATATGCAGATATAAAACATAAAAATAACTTTAATAGAAAGATTTGATCTAAAGTATGTATTACAGAATAGCAAAAGATATTTCAAATTACAATTATTAAAAGTGAAAGTACTTCATACGCTAATGGTCAGTGGTCAATTCATCATGATTTAATTAGGAGATATTCAGATAGTGAATAAAATACTATTTCTGGTTATGTCTAGGAAGATGTTTCTAGAACAGACTGACCTTTGCATCATTGGAAAGATCCATTCTGTGTGTGAGAGGCTGATGTGATTGGCAGAGGGACAGCGCATAGAGCTTAAAGGAAAAGCATGTGTACTCCCATTTGGATCAGAGATTCTGTTTCTAAAGACTTAATAAGAGGTGTCATCTGATTCTGAGGCCTTTGATCTACACAGAGAGGGACAGGCGTGGTAGTGGCATGGAAGCAGGGGAATTCCTAGAAGCATAGCAGGAAAATCCAAGGTCAGAAGGTGACTTCTGCCACCCGAACCCAGGCCCTGAGATGACTTCTTGGCTTCAATGTGGAGCACAGCCCACCCAGTTCACAGCTTGTGTAATAGCAGTGGATGGACAGCCAAGTCCCTGGGTACACAGCTAAGAGATTAGAAGTCAAGAGGTGATGACTGGCACAACACTGCAACCTTACAAGAACATCTGACCCTCTGAGCACACAGCTAGTTAAGAGCCTTGAGAGTTTTAAGAGCTCCCAGGCCAACAACCCACTAAGTTGATGAAAAACTAAGCAAGAGTGAATTGAGGAAACAATGGGCAGATGCCAGTGCAATAATGCATGTAATAATACTAAGATTAACAAGACACCACCAGAAGACGCAAGTGTATTGCTTCAAGATCTGAACATAACAATGAAGAGGGAACAGAAAGAAATCACCTAAAAACAGCTTTATGAAACTAATAGAAGCCTTAAAAGAGTATATAAAAAATTCCCTTAAAGAAAATACAAATAGAAAATTAAAAGATGTGAACAAATCCCTAAAAGAAAATTAAGAATATTAAGAAAAAGAAAACAAACAGGTGTAAGAAATTTACAAGGAATTAAACATTGAAATAGAAGCAATAAAGAAGGACAAAGCTAGAAATAGAAAATCTGAAGAAAAAAAAAATCGAGAACCACAGATTCAAGTAAAACAACAGAATACAAGAGACAAAAGAGAGAATCTCTGGGATGGAAGATTCAATAGTGGTAATAGATACATCAGTTTAGCAGAAATGTGTGGTGGCCATAGTGCTTCTGTAGGCATTATCTGTGACCTTTCTTTATCTGTAGCTGAGCCTTACTGGCTTGAGAAGCTTTAGATTATAGTTTTTCTGTTTCATGTATTTTAGAGAAATGAGATTTATTACTGTATGTGTTTTTTTGTTCTATATTCTGAATGTTTTGCTTTTTAATATAATGTTTGATATTGATTTTCAAAAAACAGTAAAAAGAAGAAAACACTAAAACCAAGAAAGTCATAACACAAAATGTCAAGAAATTTGGGACACCATGAAAAGGCCAAACCTGAGAATAATTGGAATTGAAGAAGGAGAAAATTACCAGATCAATGGCACAGAAAATATATTCAATAAAATCATTTCCCAACCTAAAGAAGGAAATTTCTATAAAGATACAGGAAGCCTACAGAACACCATATAGACTAGACTCACAATAAATGTCTGATTGCCATATAATCAAGCCATTAAACTTACAGAACAAAAAATACTAAGAACTTCAAAGAAATAAGGCCAAATCACCTATAAAGACAGACCCATCAGAATAAACAGACTGTAAACATTGTTTCAATGGAAACAATGAAAGGAAGAAGGTTCTGGTCAGACATTAGACAGATACTAGAAGTACATGGATGCCAACCTAGACTACTGTACCCAGCAAAACTATGAATAAACATAGATGGAGTAAACAAAGTATTTCATGACATAGCCAGATTTAAACAATACTAAACCACAAATACGGCTCTACAAAATAAACCAAGAGGGAAATCGCCAACCTAAGGAAACCAGAAGCACGCATGTAAACCACAAACAATTTATAAGCCCACAGAAGAATCCCCAACAAAAAAAGGAAATACAAGCTACTTCCAAAATTGACAGGAAATATCGATCTTTGGGTCATTAATATCCCTTAATATGAATATACTCAGTACACCTATAAAAAAGACACACCCTAGCACCATGGATAAAAAAATAGAAACCATCCTTCTACTGCATACAAGAAGCCTACCTCAACTATAAAGACAGAGGCAGGGTCAGAGTAAAGGGCTGTAAAAGACTTTCCATCAAATGGCCCTAAGAAACACACTGATGTAGCCATTCTAATATCTAGCAAAATGGATTTTAAACTAAAATTTAAAAAAAAGAGACCAGGAAGGTCTTATTTATCTTGAGAAAAATTCACCAAGGTGAAATCTCAATCCTGAATATCTATGCCCCCAATACAAAGGCACCTACATATGTAAAAGAAACATTTCTAAAGCTTAAACCCCATATCAAATCTCACACACTAATAATGGGAGGCTTCAATATACCACTTTCACCCTTGGATAGGTCAACCAGACAGAGACTCAACAGAAAAATAAGGGGTCTAACAGAGGTTATGATGCAAATGGACTTAATAGATATTTACAGAAGCTTCCACCCAAGCACAAAGAAATATTCATATTTCTCAGCACCACAAGGAACTTCTCTAAAATTAACCACATACTGGGTAATAAAGCAAATATCAACAGGTACAAAAATATGGATATAGCTCCTTGTACCATATCAGGTCACCATGGTCTAAAGTTAGAGTTCAACAACATCAAGAATCACAGAAAGCCTAGCAACTCATGGAAGGTAAACATTATTTAGCGGAAACAATTCTAGGTAAAGGAAGAAATTAAGAAAGCAATCAAAGCCTTCCTAGAATTTAATGAAAATGAATCCACAACATACCCAAAATTATGGTGTACAATGAAAGCAATCTTAAGAAGAAAATTCATAGCACAAGATGCCTACATGAAAAGACTAGAGAAATCCCACAAAAGAGAACTATCAGCACAGCTGAAAGACCTACAACAATTAGAAGTAAACTCAACTAGAAAGAATATATGGCAGGAAAAAAATCAGACTTAGAGCTGAAATCAATACAATTGAAACAAAAAGAACAATACAAAGAATCAACAAATCAAAAAGTTGGTTATTTGAGAAAGTCTACAAGGTAGATAAACCCTTATCCAAACTAACCAAAAAGCAGAGAAAATATCCAAATAAACAAAATTAGAAATGAAAAGGGGGACATAATCACAGATCCCCAGGAAATTCAGAGAATTATCAGGTCATACTTTGAAAATCAATACTCCACAAAAATGGAAAACCTAGAAGAATTGGACAGCTTTCTGGACAGGTACCATTTACCAAAATTAAATCAACATCAGATTAAATATCTAAATAGTCTTTTAACACCAAAGGATAATGAAGATGTAATTAAAAGTCCCCCGAATAAAAAAAGCTCAGGCCGAGATGGTTTCAGTGCAAAATTCTACCAGACATTCAAAGAAGAGGAAATACCAATATTCCTCAAAGTTTTCCATACAGTGGAAACTGAAGGAATATTGACAAACTGTTTTTATGAGGCCACATAACCCTGATACCCAAGTCACTCAAAGACGCAACAAAGAAAGACAATTATAGAATAATTTCCCTCATGAACACTGATGCAAAAATTCTCGACAAAATTTAGCAAAACTGAATCCAACAACATATAAAATTGTCATCCACAATCATGTAGACTTCAACTCAGAAATGCATGGATGGTTCACCATATGGAAAACAGTAAATGTCATCCATCTTATAAAAAATTTGAAGGAAAAAAAACACATGATCATCTCCTTAGATGCTGAAAAAAAACCTTTGACAGAATTCAACACTCCTTTATGATAAAAGTCCTGGAGAGATCAGGAATACAGAAAAATACCTAAATATAGTAAAGGCAATTTACAATAAGCAGACAGCTATCATCAAACTAAATGGAGAAAAGCTCAACTCAATTCCACTAAAATCAGGAACTAGACAAGGATGTCACCTTTCCCCTTATCTGTTCAATATATTTCTCGAAGTTTTAGCTAAAGCAATCAGAGAACAAAAAGAGGCTAAGGGGAAACAAATTGGAAAACAAGAAGTAAAACTATCTCTATTTGCAGATGATATGATAGTATACATAAGTGACCCACAAAATTCTACAAGGAAACTTCTACAGCTGATAAACACCTTCAGCAATGTAGCAGGATACAAGATTTACTCAAAGAAATCAGTAGCCCTCCTATACACTAAAGATAATAGGGCTGAAAAAGAATTAAGGGAAACATCACCATTTATAATACCTGCAAATAGCTTTAAATATCTTGGTAAAAAGATAACCAAAGAAGTATCAGATTTGTTTCACAAAAACTTTAAATCATTGAAGAAAGAAATTGAACAGGATATAAGAAAATGGAATGATCTTCCGTGTTCCTGGATAGGTAGGATCAACATAGTGAAAATGGCAATTGTACCAAAAGCAATCTACTGATTCAATGCAATTCCCATCAAAATCCCAACACAATTTTTGACAGAACTTGAAAGAAGAATACTAAATTATATATGGAATAACAGGAAAACCATGAATCCCAGAACAATTTGCTCAACAAAAGATCCTGAGGAGGCATCACCATCCCAGAATTCAAATTATACTATAGACCTACAGTAATAAAAACAGCTTGTTACTGGTATAAAAGCAGACTTGTAGATCAATGGAACTGAATGGAAGACCTGACATTCACCCACACACCTATGAACAGCTGATTTTTGACGAAGAGACCAAATACATAAAATGAAAGAAAGATAGTATCTTCAACAAATGGTCTTGGCATTACAGAATGGTAGTGTGTAGAAAAATGCAAATAGATCTAAACCCACCACCTTGCACAAAACTCAAATCCAAGTGGATCTAAGACCCCAACATAAGCCCAGATACAATGAACTTGATTGGAAAGAAAGTGGGAAATACCCTCCAATGCATTGGCACAGATGACTACTTCATAAATATAACACCAGTAGCACAGACAATAAGTACAACAATCAATAAATGGGACCGCCTGAAACTGAGATTCTGTAAAGTCAAGGAAACTGTCAATAAGAAATAAACAACAGCCTACAGAATGGAAAAAGATTTTTACCAAACCTACAAGTGACAGAGGACTGATCTCTAAAATACAGAGAACTCAAGAATCTATATCTCAAAACTTTGAATAACCCAAAAATATGTGGTTCAGAACTAAAATGGAATTCTCAGCAGAAGAATTAAAATGACTGAAAGGCACATTAAAACCCTAACCCTAACCCTAACCCTTGAATAAGGATATACAGGGATGGAAAAAAAAAAGAGAAAAATTCAGAGGGAAAGATGAACACAAAGAAAATATAGGTGTAGCAATCTTATTTGTATGTCTACCCTTGATAAGCCATGCTTATCATTCTTGTCCTCTATATAGTTGTTGTTAACTCTTCCACATTTTAAATTCTTTTTACTGTGTTTTTTTTTTAAT
>PVIH01023193.1:0-25390 GCA_004025045.1 Sigmodon hispidus
CTTCCCCTCTCTGCCTGGAGCCTTACACTCCCCTCTCTCCACCTCCCCTCCCCTTCCAGAGGCATTGCTTAAAAAGCCTCAGCATTCACTCAATAAACGAAGCCTTGACGTGACTCAGACTCTTGTCGTTCTTTATGCGCTTGGCTTCCTCTCTCTCTTCCCCCATTTGCTTCACAGGTGGCCCCCCCTCGAGACCTTCAAATAACTGGACCTGCTGGACAGGGCCACATGTCAACATTTGCAAGGCTACTATTTACTATTGTGATGGTGTTACAATGACTACTGTGATAAACACCATCTGGGAAGAGATATTTTTCTTAATTTGTCAGTGGTCTTGAATTTCACAATAGGACAGCAGGAGAAAAGCTCACAAATAGTGAGCTGGAAACATGGCCAGAAACTCTTGAAGGTGGCTCTCTTCTTTCCTGCCTTTTATTCCATCAAGACTCACATCACCAATAATAGTCCACCATTTATTGGGGGTTTGTTGCTGATCCTGAGCAAATGGTCATATGGATGATCCCATAGTTAACTACCATCTCAGGAACCATGACTATTCTGATCTTGTTTTATCAGGCAATGACAAAGAAGGCTTGGGAAAGAGTCTGACTGTACACTGAATGGGTCATCCTATGTCCTTGACTATGAACTCCTTCTCTGCTGAAGGCACCTTTTGATGGGCATTTACAGGGGACACAAGCATGTTCACATTGTTTGCTCCTTTGCAGATCTGTCCAAATACGTATACCTCAAATTTCTTTCTATATTTCTTTATATTTTCCATTTTTTTCTACTTATTTATTCTTCTCTCCTACAGTATACCCTGAAATCAACCTCTTATCAGCTTGCGGAAACCCTTGAAATAAGAACAAAACTCATACCAATGAATGACAGGATTCAGAACTCTCTGCAGTGGGGGGGGGTGCACTGGTAAGTCCCAGGTAAAGTGGGATCCGCAATTAAAGCGGGGTAGCTCCGACCTGTAGATAAAGGCGGAGAAGAGGGAGCTCACTGAGGAGTGGGTGTAATCTCTTGTAGCTGTGGATGCATGGCAACCTTGAGCTCAAAGTAAAAGTAACAGCAGTTTTGGCTCAAAGTGAAAGTAACAGCAGTTGCAAATTTTGGCTTAAAGTGAAAGTAACAATTATTGCAAATTTGAGCTTAAAGTGAAAGTAACAGCAATAGCAAAGCTGGGGCTATTTGGTAAAAGCTCAGAAAATATTTTTAAAATAAGGAGTACAGGTCATATAAGGATGGGGTCTTCAACCTCACATCCAATTTTTTTGGCTCTGCAAGAGCTGCTACATTCTAAGGATCTTAAAATTAAGGCAAGTATTTTAGAAAGATTTTTACAGGAATGTGATTTAGTGGCACCGTGGTTTGCAATGTCTGGCAACCTTACAGTTGCTTCATGGGAGAAATTAGGAAGGGACATAGATTCTGCCTATGAGCAGGGAACACTTAAGGCAGGGGTAAGACCCATCTGGAAGTTGATGAGGAGGTGCCTAGAAGATTGGAGATGCTTTGCAGTGCTAAAGGAAGGACAGCCAGCATTAGAACAGTTGAAGGAGGAGTGTTCTGAAGAAACAAAGAGCTTGAGGGATGAGCAAGCAAGGAGAAGGGGAGGACTTTATCCTGACTTAGAGGCCCTTGATATCTCGAGGAGAAAGGGAGGACTTTATCCTGACTTAGAGGCCCTTGATATCTCAGATCTGCAAGGACAGAGCTCAGAAGAGGAGGAGGAGCTAGTTAGATCAGTCCAGAAGAAGAAGGAGGGAAGGAAAGAGCCTTTGCTCGATGTTAGCCACAGACCTATGCTTCTTGGTCCACCACCCTGTGCCAATTCGTAGAAGTATATTTTCCAATTTCTTTTCTATCAAGTCCAAAGTGGCAGGATTTATGTTGAGATCTTTGATCTATTTGGATTTGAGGTTTGTACAGGGTGACAGGCTCGGGTCTATTGGCATTTTTCTACACACTTCCATCCAACTATGCCAACACCATTTGTTAAATATACTATCTTTTTCCATTGAATGTTTTGGGCCTCTTTGTCAAAGATCAGGTGTTCATAGGTTTTTGGGTTAATGTCTGGATCCTCAATTCTATTCCATTGAACCACAAGTCTGTTTTTATGCCAGTACCAGGCTGTTTTTATTACTGTAGCTTTATAGTATAACTTCAAGTCAGGGATGGTGATACCTCTTGAAGTTCTTTTGTTGAGTAAAATTGTTTTGGCAATCTTTGCTTTCCTGTTATTCCAAATGAAATTGAATATTGTTCTTTCAAGTTCCAAAAAATATTGTGTTGGGAATTTGATGGCAGTGCATTGAATCTGTAGATTGCCTTTGGTAGAATTGCCATTTTCACTATGTTGATCCTACCAATCCAGGAACATGGGAGAGCTTTTCATTTTCTGATATCCTCTTCAATTTCTTTCTTCAGTGATTTAAAATTTTTGTCAAATAGGTCTGTTACTTCTTTGGTTATAGTTACTCCAAAGTATTTAATACTATTTGCAGCTATAATGAAGTTTCATGTTTCCCTTATTTCTTTTTCAGCTCTCTATCTTTAGTGAATAGAAGGGTTACTAATTTCTTTGAATTAATCATGTATCCTGCTGCATTGCTGAAGGTGTTTATTAGCCTTAGCAGTTCCTTAGAAGAATTTTGTGGGACACTTATGTATACAATCATATCATCTGCAAATAGAGATAGCTTCACTTCTTCTTTTCCAATTTGTATCCTCTTAATCTCTTTTCGTTCCCTTAATGCTTTAGCTAAAACTTCGAGAACTATATTGAATAGATAAGGGGAGAGAGGACATCCTTGTCTAGTTCCTGATTTTAGTGGAATTGCTTTCAGTTTTTCTCCATTAAGTTTGATACTGGCTGTTGGCTTCTTGTAAATCTCCTTTAATATATTTAGGTATTCTCCCTGTATTCCTGATCTCTCCAGGGCTTTAATCATAAAGGAGTTTTGGATTTTGTCAAAGGCTTTTTCTGCATCTAAGGATATGATCATGTGGTTTTGTTCCTTTAATTTGTTTATATGATAGATAACATTTACAGTTTTTCGTATGTTAAGCCAGCCCTGCGTTTCTGGGATGAAGCCTACTTGGTCATGGTGGATGATATCTTTTATACACTGTTGTATATCGTTTGACCAAATTATGTCGAGAATTTTAGCATCAATATTCATGAGGGAAATTGGTCTGTAATTCTCCTTCTTTGCTGTGTCTTTGAGTGGCTTGAGTATTAGGGTAATTTGGCCTCATAAAAGAAATCTGGCAGCATTCCTTCAGTTTCTACTGTGTGAAATAGTTTGAGGAGTAATGGTAGTAATTCTTCTTTGAATGTCTGGTAGAATTCGACACTGAAACCATCTGGACCAGGGCTTTTATTTTGGGGGAAGCTTTTAATGACAGCTTCAATTTCCTTAAGGGTTATAGGCCTGTTTAGGTAACTAATCTAATCTTCATTTAATTTTGGTAGATGATACCTGTCTAGAAAGCTGTTCATTCTTTCTAGGTTTTCCATTTTTGTGGAATACAGATTTTCAAAGTATGATCTGATAATTCTCTGGATTTCCTGGGGGTTTATTGTTATGTCCCCCTTTTCATTTCTGATTCATTTGATTTGAACACTCTCTCTCTGTTTTTTGGTTAGTTTGGCTAAGGGCTTACCTATCTTGTTAACTTTCTCAAAGAACCAACTCTTAGATTCATTGATTCTTTGTATTGTTCTTTTTGTTTCAATTGTATTGATTTCAGCTCTAAGTTTGATTATTACCTGCCGTCTACTCCTTCTAGGTGAGTTCGCTTCTAATTGTTGTAAGGCTTTCAGCTGAGCTGTTAGGTCTCTAGTGTGGGATTTCTCTAGGTTTTCATATAGGCATCTAGCGCTATGAATTTTCCTCTTAAGACTGCTTTCATTGTATCCCACAAGTTTGGATACGTTGTGGATTCATTTTCATTAAATTCTAGGAAGGCTTTGATTTCTTTCTTAATTTCTTCCTTGACCCAGAGATGGTTCAGCTGAGTGATGTTTAGCTTCCATGAGTTGGTAGGCTTTCTTTGAGTTTTGATGTTGTTGAACTCTCACTTTAGGCCCTGGTGGTCTGATATGTTACAAGAGATTATTTCCATGGTTTTGTATCTGTTGATATTTGCTTTATGTCCAATTATGTGGTCTGTTTTGGAGAAAGTTCCATAAGGAGCAGAGAAATATGTATATTCCTTTGTGTTTGGATAGAACTTCTGTAGATATCTATTAAATTGATTTGCATCATAACCTCTTTTAGACTCCTTATTTCTCTGTTGAGACTCTGTCTGGTTGATCTATCCAGGGTTGAAAGTGAGGTATTGAAGTCTCCCACTATTAGGGTGTAAGAACTGATGTGGGATTCGAGCTTTAGCAGTATTTCTTTTACATAAATAGTTGCCCTTATATTAGGGGCATAAATATTCAAGATTGAAATCTCCTGTTGACCAATTTTTCCTGTAATGAATAAGTAGTGTCCATCTTGGTCCCTTTTAATTGCTTTTAGCTTAAAGTCTACTTTGTTAGATATTAGGATTGTAACCCTTGCTTGTTTCTTAGGACCATTTGATTGGAAAATCTTTTCCCAACCCTTTATTCTAAGCCTGTGTCTTTCTTTGTGGTTGAGGTGTGTTTCTTGTAGGCAACAGAAGGATGGCTTCTGTTGTTGTATCCATCTTGTTAGTGTGTGACGTTTTATAGGAGAGTTGAGACCATTGATATTAAGGGAAATTAGTGACCATTGATTCATATTTCCTGCCATTTTTGGTGGTAACTTGTTTGTATTTCCTTTCTCTGGGGTATACTTCTGTGGAATTATTGATTGTTTGTGATTTCATGGGTGTATCTGGGGTCCTTAGGTTGGAGTTTTCCCTCTAATATTCTCTGTAGTGCTGGATTGGTAGATATATATTCTTTCAATCTGACTTTGTCCTGAAATACCCTGTTTACTCCATCTATGGTGATTGATAATTTTGCAGGGTATAGTATTCTAGTTTGGCAGCCATGCTCTTTTTGCGTCTGTATAACTTCTGACCAAGCCCTTCTAGCTTTCATCATTTCCACTGAATAGTCAGGCGTTATTCTGATGGGTCTGCCTTTATATGTGAGTTGGCCCTTTTCTTTTGTAGCTTTAAAATTTTTTCTTTGTTCTGTATGTTTTGTGGTTTGATTATAATGTGGTGCACTGACATTTTTGGGGGTTCATATCTATTTGGTGTTCTGTAAGCTTCTTGTATCTTTATAGGCATTTCCTTCTTCAGGTTAGGGAAGTTTTCTTCTATGATTTTATTGAAAACATTATCTGTGCCTTTGAGCTGGTATTCTCCTTCTTCTATTCCTATTATTCTCAAATTAGGTCTTATCATGATGTCCTAGATTTCCTGAAAATTTTGAGTTATGGATTTTTTAGTTTTAATATTTTCTTTGACTGATATATCTATTTGAGCTACTGAGTCTTCCACTTCAGAGATTCTATCTTCCATCTCTTGAACTCTGTTTGTTATGTTTGTATCTGTGGTTCCAGCCTTTTTCGTCAGATTTTCTATTTCTATCTTTGTCTCATTTTGTGCCTTTTTTATTGCTTCTTTTTCAGCTTTTAGTTCCTGGCATGTTTCTTTCATAGATTTGTTCATCTCTTCCAATTTTTTGTTTGTATTTTCTTCTATTTCTTTAAGGCTATTTTTCATATCTTCTTTTAGAGCTTCGATGATCATCAAAAAGGAATTTTTGGTGTTGCTTCCTTCTGTTTCCTCTTCATTGCTCAGTTCAGGTCTTGTATTTGTAAGATCGTCACTTTCTTCTGGAGTTACCTTGTTGTTCTTTGTGTTATTATGTAAGTTTTTGCACTGACATTTGCCCATGGCTTCAGTGGTTCACAATTAGGTGACTCCTGGTCAGTTGTGGCACTCGGGCTTGTGTGCCTCCTGTCACCTCTCTGGGTGGGGTCTGAGTCTGTCCTTTAGGGATCCCTGTCATTATCTGTTTGTTCAGTTGAAGGTGGAGGTGGGTAGCTATGCAAATTCCCTCAGCAGTAGCTGGGGGTATGGTGACAGGCAGACTTTATCTGTGCCTGCTACAGATTGAGCTGGGACTCACTCTGCAGACAGCACCTGGTCCCGGAAGCCGAGTTAGCATTTTCAGAAGCCAGAAATTCAATTATTATTTGCCTAGCTTCTGATGTTGGTACCATTCTATTTACTGCTGAAGTCAACCTTTGTAATAAAATCTGAAAAGGTTTCTTTTGGCTCTTGCATAATTTTTGTAAATGACTCAGTTTTCTTTTCTACTTCTTCAATTCTTTACCAAGCATTCAATGCTGTCATTTGACATAAATCCAGGGTATGATCATCATATAAAGCTTGCTTTGCTACATTAGCATAAACTTTTACTTCAAGAAGTTGGTCTTGGGAGATTTCAATACCTCTAGCCTTACTATACTATTCAATGGTCTTAATTTCCTCCTTCTACCAGGTCTGTAATAGGAAGTTTCTGGCCCAGACAATCTCTAAGATTTGGACCAGAAGTTCCAAAGTCCCAAAGAAACACACAGAAGTTTATATTCATTTTATGCTGATTGGCATATGGCTCAGACATATTGCTAACTAGCTCTTCCATCCTAATTCAATCTACTTCCATTAATCTGTTTAGCCATGTGGCTAGGTACATTTTTTTTCAGAGCAGCATAGTTGTCCTTTTTCTCTGCCTCTGCTGGTACCTTTCCATAATGTTTCTCTGGATTCTCTCTGGCATCTCTGTGCTGCTCTTCTTGTTTCTAGAGTTTTCTTAGTCTGGTAGCCCTACTCACACATCCTGCCTGCCTTCCTGCAAATAAGCTTTTTATTAAACCAGTAGGAAGGATAAATCCCACTACATTTCTCCTTTCTGAATTTTAAAACAAGAACCCCCAAACTAATTTCCTTTGCATAGTTTCCCCCCGTTATCTAAAACAATTCATAATCAACACTGTAAGCAAAGGCAAACTTCTATAATCCATTTTTGGGGAATGTGGACATAGTTCTCTAGGCTACTTTCTGCTGAATAGGGGAGCTGACAATCTTATGGGGACCTGAAGAATAATTTAGTATTTTGAACACGTATTTAATGGAGTTGTCTCTAAGTCTGGGTCATCTCAGCCAGTCTCCATGAAGTTGTTCTGGATTCAGAGCTCAGAGGAAACAGCAACAGAGGTGCTCTGAAATGCTGGAACATCTGGGCTATCCATTTCAATTGGGGACATTTCAGAAGATCTTCCTCAATTTAACTTTGTTTTCTTTAACCAGGAAAAAAAAAAAAAGAAAATCTTTTCTCTAAAGAAGCATGTCTTTTGATTTCAATTTCATTGTCAACTTATTTACCACATATATAGGTTGGATTAATCCAGTAGCATTTATAATCAATGGCCAGAGCAGCTTCTTTATCATATCTTTTTTAAAAAATATTATTTGAGTGGCTGACTTAAAATTCCTTTTTTATTATGAATAAAGTCATATTTTTTTATCCATGTATCCCCTTTACAGACTCCCATCCCCCTCCTGCCCCTTCCAGTCACTCTCTCTTCTCTCCATCAATTTATCTCCTCCCTAGCAAGGGCAGGAGGTCCCAAGGTCCCAAGGTCCCAAGGTGGCTTAGTTCAGCATCCACTCCAGGCAGATCGCTATCCTCACCTCAACATCAAGACTGGGTTAGGCATGCCTCTGAAGGGAATGGGATCCAAGGTGCCAGTCCAAGATGTTTCAGATCCCAAGCTGTTCTGTGGTTATGGTTTGCAGCTTGGACATGCTTAGCTTTTGGTTTAAAGTCCACTAATGAGTGAGTGCATCCCCTGCTTATCTTTCTGGATTTGTGATACCTCACTCAGGAGGCTATTCTCCAAATCCATATATTTGCCTGTGAATTTTTGGATATCATTTTCTCTTACTGCTAAGTAGAACTCTATTGTGTAGATGTACCACAGTTTGTTAATCCATTCCTGGTTTGTAAAAAATTTTGTTGGGATTTTGATGGGAATTGCATTGAATCTGTAGATTGCTTTTGGTAGGAATGCCATTTTTACTATGTTGATCCTACCTATCTACAAACATGGGAGATCATTCCATTTTCTGCTATTCTCCTCAATTTCTTTCTTCAGTGATTTAAATGGTCAAACAGATTACTTACTACTTTGGTTATAGTTACACTGAGGTATTTAATGCTATATGCAGCTATTATGAAAGGTGATACTTCCCTTCTTTCTTTTTCAGCCCTTTTATCTTTAGTGTATAAGAGGGCTACTGATTTCTTTGAGTTAATCTTGCATCCTGCTACATTGCTGAAGGTGTTTATCAGCTGTAGAAGTTCCCTGATAGAATTTTGTTTGTCACTTATGTATACAATCATGTCATCTGCAAAGAGAGATAGTTTGACATCTTCCTTTCCAATTTGTATCCCCTTAATCTCCTTTTGTTCTCTTATTGCTTTAACTAAAACTTTGAGAGCTATGTTGAATAATAGATAAGGGGAGAGAAGACATCCTTGTGTAGTTCCTGATTTTAGGGGGATTGCTTTGAGTTTTTCTCCATTTAGTTTGATGTTGGCCATCAGCTTCTTGTAAATTGCTTTTATTATACTTATGTATTTTCCCTGTATTCTTGATATTTCCAGGACTTTTATTATAAAGAAGTGTTGGTTTTTTCAAAGGCTTTTTCAGCATCTAAGGATATAATCATGTGGGTTTTTTTCCTTCAGTTTGTTTATATGATGGATGACATTTATAGTTTTTCATATGTTGAACCATCCCTGCATTTCTGGGATGAGGCCTACTTGATCATGGTAGATGATATTTTTTATATGTTGTTGTATATGGTTTGCCAGAATTTTTTAAAGATTTTTTGCATCAATATTTATGAGGGAAATTGGTTTGTAATTTTAGCTCTTTGTTGTGTCTTTGAGTGGTTTGGGTATTAGGATAATTGTGGCCTCATAAATAGAGTTTGGCAATGTTCCTTCAGTATCTACTGTATGAAACAATTGAGGAGTATTGGTGTTAGTTCTTCTTTGAACGTGTGGTAGAATTCTATAGTGAAACTATATGAACCTGGCCTTTTTTTTACTTAGGAGGCTTATAGTGACAGCTTGATTTTTCCTTAGGGGTTATAGGTCTGTTCAGATATTTAATTTGATCTTGATTTAATTTTGGTAAGTGGTACTAGTTGAGAAAGCTGTCCATTTCTTTCATGTTTTCCAGTTTTGTGGAGTGTAGATTTTTCAAAGTATGACCTGATAATTCTCTGGATTTCCTGGGGGTCTTTTGTTATGTCCCTCTTTTCATATCTGATTTTGTTGATTTTGATACTCTCTCACTGCTTTTTGGTTACTTGGATGAGGATTTTTCTATGTTGTTGACTTTCTCAAAGAACCACCTCTTTGATTCATTGATTATTTGTATTATTCATTTTGTTTAAATTGTATTGATTTCAACTATAAGTTTGATTATTTCCTGCTGTCCACTCCTTCTTGGTGAGTTTGCTTCTAATTGTTCTAAGGGTTTCAGCTGTGCTGTTAGTTCTCTAGTGTGGGATTTCTCTAGGTTTATCATATAGGCATCTAATGGTATGAATTTTCATCTTAAGACTGCTTAAGTCTAACAAAACCATCACCCAACACAACGAGACATTTAAAAGTATAATCCACCAGTGGTGACATTTCAGGGACTGCAATAGGGTCATGTAGTCACATTGAACTGTCTTACACTTCAGCCAGAGTGGCAGGTTGGTGGTTTGAACCTGAAATCCCTGACTTGCCTTTCTCCTGCTCACGTCTCTGAGTGAGGGCCCCACATGAAGTACATAAAACTACAACACTGGAGGGTTTTCAACTCTCTTCCGATTATACACAGTGAAAAGCAGTGTGTATAATTGGAAGCAAAGACACATGCATGGAACACTGTTAAATGGTAGAGAATATAATCATTCTTAAAACATAATTGTTTGTGAATTTCTAATATAGACTCTTTTGTGTCATGCTGACCTGTCTAGTGAAACACGACAATGAATGTGAAGAAAGAGTCTAGTGTGTACCCAGCAGCAAACCGGAGATCTGCAAGTGTTGGTTGGAGCCTAGCATCCCTTGGAGCACTCTAGTTCACAAACTGCTATACCCCATGGTGTCAGCAGGGGGAGCCGAGTTTCCAGGCTGAGCCAGGGTTGTTGAGTGACTGCAGGTTATGCCTGAGCCTCTCTATGGAAGATGTGGGTTGGAACGGGGCTCAGCCAGCCTGGTCTCGGTGGGAGGGGTGAGCATCAGGTGACTGGCACCACTGTCTAGCTGGTCTAAGAGTTGAGGAGATTCCAAGTGTTTGGGTCCAATGGGTGGATGGAGTGAAAGGCTGGCACAAACCAGGGCTGGGGAGGTGAGGCTGGAATAGAAACTCCTGGAGGCTAGAGAAAGTCATATGGAAAACACAGGAAGGCCAGTGACAGGTACAGAAGTTGACTGAGATTCCGGTTGTGAAATGGGACCTAGGTGAGCCTGTGCCCATCAGAGGGATGTCTCAGCCTTCTAGTCTGCACAGTCCAGGTGGTGAGAGTCGTCTGCCCCATTAGAGAGATGGGGGAGGTCCTAGAAACATGAAACTGATTCCCTAGCCCTTCTAAATTCCAAGAGTATAATTTCCATTTACCCCACTGTCTTGTTCAATTCTCTGGCAAATGTTGGGGCTTTGGCAAAAGTGGTTTAGAGATGGTAGAAATTTCCTAGTTCCTGAAAGACGTATTTCTGTAGGGCTAAGTCTGAAAAGGAGTGGCCAAGTGTAAAACACTTCAGTAGTACTGCAGACTCCTGACTGTGCTGTGATAAAGCCAACCTTGAAGAAGTGGGTATGAAAATATGTTTATGGTGGATGTCATGGCACACACCTCGAATCCCAGCACTGGAGAAGCAGATGCAGGCAGACCTCTGTGAGTTTATGGCCAGGCTGGTCTAATAGCAAATTCCAAGTCAACCAGAGCCATATAGTGAGATCCCATCTCAATAATAAAAACAAACAACTCTCAAATCCCCACCTGGTAAGATGACAAATATGTGGCAAATGTCTAGCTTGAAGTTTTAGATGGGGGAGGGGACGAGGAAGAAGGAGGGAATGAGGCCCAGAACTTACATGAGATGGCTGCCTGGACCACGGAATAGCTCAAACAATAATGGATTTCAGTTATATTCACTCTGCAAATGAGTTTATTACAAATTTTTAACTTGGCTGCCCCCACTGTCTGGTTTCTGCCTGTGTGCAGACTAGCTAGTCAAGGACAGCCAGATTTTACCACCTATTAGTTGGGCTTCATGTTTCTTCTTATCCATGACAGGAAATTCACCACATTAGTGAAGAATCCTGGAGAAATTCTCCTGACGTTTGCATAGGATAAAACTCCAAAAGCTCTGTTGTCACACACGAGGGGTCCCCCAGAGTCACCCTGTGGGCAGAGAAAGAAAGAGCTGAGCCTGGTTCCCCTTGGCTGGGCTCTCTCTTCCTCCTTCTGGGAAGGTTAACTCTTTCTAGTGGCCAGGACAGGTTTTCCAGTTCCCTGTATCTGACTATCTGAGCTCCAGGAAGCCCAGCTTGATGATGATGTCCCTGCTCTGATTGGGGCTTGAGGGTTTGCCCATTCCCAAGCCAGGCCTCCTCCAGGTTCCTGTCTTCCCACATTTCCTCTGTTACAGGCTTGAACCCCACCTCTAAAGCAGCCTGTGTGTTCTGTGGGTCTGCAGCACAAATCTGAATGGTCTTGATGAAGCGACGAAAGTAGGATTTGCACACATGGTCCTCCTGGATGATCAGTTCAGCCTCTTGTAGGCTGGCAGATCCTTCAGGGGCTTCCAAGGAAGTTCTCCCCCAGCCAGGCAGACGACACACACTCCCCGGCTTCACCTGGGCATTGTCCCTGGGCAGCCTGAGGTGCCTCACAGCTTCTGTCCTCCTGGCCTTCCTCTCCAGCTGATAGGGAAGAAGAGAGACCTGCTCAGCCAGGAGCCTGCTGGCCTGGAACACTATGAAAGCCAGGATGGCAGAGAGGGAAGGAGCCGGATCAGGGCAGCAATCAAGGGGCAAGCCCTGTAGCAAGGAGAGCACAGGCACCAAGGGTGGGTGTGGGGTGGGTTGTGGGTGGAGGTGTGTGGATGGGGTTGGCAGGTCTCACCTTTAAGAGCATGATGTCATTAGAGTTGTCCTTAGGATCATAGGCTGGATGGGGAATGGCTTTTTCCACAGGGATGATCTGCTGAGTCTTCTCCCGTTCCTGGATGTTGTGGGCCCCCAGAGTGACTTTCATTGACCTGTAGAGAGCAGAGTGGAGATGACAGATGTGGTGTCAGAGAGGACACCATCCAGGAGGTATGGCAGGCAGGGTGGGGCTCTAGCTAAGAGGACTTGAGGAGACAGGGCACCTCAGGGTTTGACCTGGTGCCCTTTGCTTCTCAAGGACATTAGAGTCCTGGAGGTTCCCTGTTCCTTCTAGGCAATATTCCAAAGATTGTCTTGACTATTAACACACCCTTTCAACTTCTACCACTGCTTAGGTCTGGCCAGTGGAGTTGATTTCATCTCAGCTGGGCTGCTGGCTCTGACCTCTCACCCTTTGACCTCAGTTTCCCGAATTGCATTTTCACAGTCCTGCCCTCTAGTGAGATCTCACAGGAGCATCCATGAGTGGAGGACAGAAGCTCTAGGTGAGGCCTCTGAAAGCATGAGCTAGCTGCTTCTCCTCACCTTCCCATGCAGTGGGCAGCCGTCAGCACGTAGTTGTCTCACACCAGGAAGCCTCCACACTGACATCTATCTCCAGTAGCATTCACAAATGTAATAAATGCCATGTAGGGTCGAGAGTGGGGCTTGACCTCATGGCCCCCGATGATCTCCTCTGCAAGAAAAGGCCAGAATATGGGGTTTCTGGGAGCAGGCGAAGTCAGGAGGGAAGATCTAGGCAGGGGTCAGGGGGTGAGATCTACAGACACCAAAAGACTGTTGTGGACAGAATCCCCTGCACATAGAATAACCTTTGATGGATCTCTAACCTCAGGGCTCTTCTCAGAGAAGGGTGAGCAGCACTTCTTCTCTTCCTCTGCTTCTAAATACACAAAAGGACAAGCTGTGTCCTCGAGATGATGCTGACCAAGTAGATATAGGGTGGTCTGCTCACCTTGAGTCTTTCTTTGTTCGTGAGTCTCCCAGGCCCCTCTTCTATCGTGTTTCTTGTTATTTTCTCACCTTTTATCCCCAAACCCATTAGAGGGTTTTTTTCCCTAAAATTCTCTTATTCTGATGCCCAGCATATATTTTATTCTCAATGTTGTCTGACAGAATAAATGACTTCTACTTAGCTGTAGGGCCGGAGGCTCAGAGAGCTTGGGATTCAGAGTCTATAGAGTAGTGTGCTGGTGAAGATGGGAATAGCTGGGACCTGCAGAAGGATGAGGGAAGACCAGCCATAACAAGACTGCAGAGCTGCTGGGGTGGGCAAGGCAGCCATCTTGTCACAGGGCCTCTTTATGCAGCAGCTGAGGGTGGAGGCTACTAAATGATGCTCATGTTCTTGAGCTGGTGCCCTTACCCCATTGCAGGCTGGTCACTAAAAGTGCCTTGCCCTGGGCTCATGTAAGTAAATGAGCTGTTATATTATCTTTGCATTCTCTGCCTCTTCTGTTTTGGGGATGCTCTTCTCTATAGATTATGAAAGAGCAGGGAGAACCCAGTGCCAACTAAGTGTTCTGAGGACCTCTCCCTTCCCAGACCTTGTTGAGAATCTTGCTAATGACAGATCCAGCTCTGGGTTTGGTATAGGACCTGGGGTTTGGAAACCTCCTGGTTCAGTGTAGGACACTTTCTAACTAGAACTGGGCAGAGTCTGCAGAGGTATTATGGGATGGCTCCCTGGGCCAGGGCTGTTCACTCACCTGCATAGGCTCCAAGCATAAGAAAGGTCAGGAGAATCAGCAATGGTGGCATCCTCCCAGGAAGGCTGCTCTGGTTGGAGGATGGCAGAGGAGACACAGTCCTTGCAGGGATGAAGGGTGTCAGTGTTCAGTGACCTCACAGGCTTTTAAAGCCTGGGCACCTCTGCGCTGATTGGCTTATTATTTCAGGACGGTTTTTGGTTTGAGTAAAAATGACACTGTCACCACATTGACATCATATGACCGAAGCTAGGATAATGACCAGGAAAAGAAGGTGTTTAGGCTGTGGCTGAGGAGGGGGGCCAAGACCCCAGGAAGTGACCCACAGTGACTGTACTGAACCAATAGGTCTCCTTTCTGACCTCTCACTTTTTTCCCGTTCTGGTAAGATCTCTTTAATTGTTTTGCTTTCTTTCTTTTCTTTTTAATAATTAATACTGACACCCAAATTACCAAAAAACAATTACTTCACTGCCAACACTCAAAGTCATACAGAATTTAGATAGAAGTGATACACAGCCATATTTGGCTAGGTGGAATTTTAGTACATCTTCTCATTAACCTCAGGGACTTCTGATCATACTGTGGAGCCCTCTGATGGAATAATGTGATGAATTAATCTCAACTCACTCTGATTCTCCTAAACTGCTAGGACATCACAGAGAAATATCAAAAGCAAGTGTTTGCCCTGTGGCTAATGACTATGTCTTACCATCATACACAGCTAAGTATAATGAATTACAAATGATGTGTATAGGTTGCCTGTTTATTATGTATTGGCATTTATATCTAAGCAAGAACTTCAGGATTAAATTCATAGTTTAGTAAGACTAGATCAGCACCAGGTCCCCATTGATATCTCCAGTGATATTTTCTACAATGTTCCCTAGCATTTTCTATAAAAAATAAAGACCTTGATTAGATCTTGAATGATTATTTAGTAGTCTAGATTCAGGAGTGGGAATTCAGGAACCCAGCTCTTGAAAAAGCTGATATTGACTGAGGCTGAGGATCTGAGATTACAGCAAAAAATTGTTGGAGTTGTGTGACATCAGCTCTAAGAACGTGTGTGTGTGTGTGTGTGTGTGTGTGTGTGTGTGTGTGTGTGTGTGTGTAGCCCTTGAAGGTAATAGAACAATGTATGTCCTAGATTTAGGATGGCTGTGAGACACCATGTGCATGCTGGGAATTGAACCGGAGTCTGCTGCTACAGCAAGTGTTCTAAACCAGTGAGCCATCTCTCTCGCTCATTATCTAGATATTTAAAAGATTAGAAGGTTCCATCATTTGCAATGATACAGTTGAAACTGAGACATGAACCTAAGCTAAATAAACTATGTATAGTAGAAAATTAATACATCATCTGACTGTGTTTAAAATGTAAAACAACAGAACTTGTAGAAGTAGAGAGAATAGTGGTTATGGCGGCTGTGCAGATCAGAACTGAAAACTATTGAACTAAGAGGACAGAATCCCAGTCAGGGGGATGAATAACTTTTTGATATCTATTGAACAATATTTTGGGAATTTCACAACTTCTGTCAAAAATTTGTGTTCTTATTACAAAATTGAAAAGTATGTGAGTTAGTGGATATATCTATTAGTTTGATGTAATCATTCTACATTATATACATATGATACCACCTTGAAGCCTAAAAAATGTGATAAATATAAATTTTAAAACTGTCATTTGATAAGAAAATTAGCTTTATAAAGCATGCTAATCTTGGCATTGGGGTAAAAAGGCACAGAGAGACAAAGGTAGTTCTATTTATTTGTTACTTGCTTTGTTCTGGGGAACACATTAGCAACTTAGGTGAAATTATAAGTACTGTATGTAGATATTCATGGTGGCTTGCATTAAATAACATTCTAAGGACACTGAGGGGAGGCAGGACATGCCTGAATCACATGTAAATTTGCCACCTCTCCCGTAGAGAGTGCCAGATGCAATAGGGAGGTCTCAGCTGAGTTGTCACAATGTGGTTACCTGGTGTAATACTGTAGTGAGCCCAGGAGATAGTTACCTTTGCATTAAGTTGCAGGGTCTTTGACCAAATGAGCTGAGGAGAGTTTGTGGGGAGGGTGACTTACAGAATCTCTGGAGAACTTTTCATGAGGTTCTGATCTCAAGTGTTTAAGCTGTAGGATTCTTTATCCACTACAGTGACCAGGAACTTGACAGCTAAGGTGTCTTTGTGGTCTTTCCTTTATCATGCTACTGATAGATGCTATCATAGATTTAATTAGGAGTCATGGAACTTTGGAGACAATTCAGTGAATCCCTTTACCCCTGGAAATCAGATTTTATGACCTAGCTATATTAATCTATCACTTATAGTTGACTCATTTCTCAGAAATTAAGAGTTCTGGGCAATTTAAACTCAAGGTTAAATACAGAAATGTTCATTTTCCTGTAAGGATCTTGCTACGTGTCTGAGGTAGAATTTGAAAGCCCTATTTTCCTACTTCAGCCCATGGAGAGCTGGAATTACAAGTGAGTATCACCATATCCGGCTCAAACACCAGAATCCTTGAGTGTAATCATTTCAAGGAGAGGAGTTGTCTGCACACACCTTGGTTGTAACCATGTGTTGTAGCTCTAGGGGAAAATGTCATTTTTGGCTTAAAGCACAAATGACATCATGAAGTTGGGGGCAGCCTGATCCTGGAGATAGTTGTTATTCAGCTGTGGCTGTGTCTTTGTAGGCTCTCCCACAATGCTTCAGACTCCTGAGAAATATGGCAAATGAACCCATTTTTGCATCTCTAAAGGTAAAACATGTATGTTGCTTAAAAGTATGTATATCAGTTGCTTTTCTATTACTGTGATAAAACTCCATGACCAAGGCAGCTTCTAGTAGAAGGACTAGGGCATGAGATTCCAGGTGTGGCATCCAGTGAGAGGCATGGCAACAGGAGCAGAGAGTTGAGGGCTCATATCATTTACTGTAATCACACACACACACACACACACACACACACACACACACACACACACACCAGGGCATGCAGAGAGAGAAAAATGGGAATTGTGTGAGTTTTTGAAACCTCAAGTCTTGCCCCAACCATGGACTTCCTCCACCAAGGCCATATTTCCTAACATCCCCAAACGACATTACCTACTGGGAACCAGGTGTTCAAATACATGAGCCTAGAGGTGGGGCATTTTCACCAAAAACCACCGTGGAAAAAGAGCATTTGACAAAAATAGGGAATTGAAACTATATTCTCTAAGTCCACAGTAAGTGCTACTGACAGAAGCATAAAGTTGGACAGGACAATGGAGGTATACCAGTATGTATTCCCTAGCATAAACCAAAAAAGACCTTGTAACTTTTGGTCTATGTTGACAGATGGTTCTTTCCTACCAACTAATTCTCAAATAACTAATCAGAGGCTTAATATTACTTGTAAACGCTCAGCTGGTATTTCAGGTTTATTGCTAACTTACTCTTACACTGGAATCAACCCATTTCTATCAATTTACGTATTACCATGTGGCCATGGCATTACCAGTCTGTTTGCAAGTTGCTCCTTGGGCAGCTGCCTGGCATTTCCCAGAATCCATCCTCCTCCTTCTCTTCCTCCTGCTCCTCCTCCTCCTCCTTCTTCTTTTTCTTCTTCTTCCTCTTCCTCTTCTTCTATATTTCTGCTTATATTTCCTGCCTGGCTCTATCCTGCCTTGCCATAGGCCAGAGCAACTTTATTTATCAACCAATGAAAGAAACACATTCACAGCATACAGAAAGACTTGCCACAGAATTTCCCATTTTCTGCCTAATAAAAATGAAAGGTTTTAATTTTAACATGGGGAAATTACATATACTAAAGCAGTTATCAAGCAGAAATTACAGTTACAATATCTAGTCTATTTGTATCTGACAAAATTAAAGAAAATACTCTATCATCTCTCCTATCTTTGTGAGTCTAAATTTTCATAACCAATTTACCTTTTATCATAACTAAGGAAAACTATAATTATAATTATCTAGTCTTCAATTCCATGAAAGACACATGAAGAGTGAAATGTTACCCAATGACAGGGACTTCAAGCTGCCTGGACAGGCATCCAAAGTTCCTCTATAACACTGGGGCATCCATCTTGGACCTTCAGATTTAGAATATTCAGTGAAGCAGAAAATTTGAAAGGCTGCCTGCCTATTTTGGCAAAGTTTATTGGTCACTTTCTTCTGCAACCTGCAGAATGTCTAGCTGTTTCTTTTGTAAAGCAGGAACCTGAAGGACCATCCCACCTTGTTTTGACAAAGCTTAGCAGTCATTTTCCTGTGTGTCTTGCATGTCCAGTTTATACAGCATACTGTTAAGCAGTCCAGACAAGAGCAGTTTTTTGCCCAAATGGTGCTAGCCTTGCCACATCGAAAGCCAGCTCTATAAGGAGTTTCTTCAATGCCCATCATCTTATTTGAAGCAATTGATGTTGCTAGGAGCAGATGTGTCTCACTGTCAAGAAAAGTCTAAGTTCTTAAAACAGTTTAAATGCCATAGTCTGAAGGCCTTTGAAGTGTTTGAAGATTACCTACCTAACTGAAATATATCTTTGTATACCTAGAAAAACCTAACTAATATGACTATAAGTTTGATTATTATAGATGATTATTAATCTATATTTTAATTATATATCACAATTTTAAATGTTTCATAAACATAATACTTAAGTAAGAGTAGAAATATGTACAATATAACAAAATTGACCTTAAATTTGTATCAGTAAACCAAAATCCATACCAATGGATTCAATGGAGCTGGTCTTGAAAAAAACAAAACAAAAACAAACAAGCAAAAGAGGCTGGAGGGATGATATTCCAGACTGACTTTATTAAATATACAACATATTACCACACCTAAACTGAATACATCTGTGACAGAATGATTTCTTTTTTTTTCTTCTTGTTTATTATTATTATTTTTAACAAAGAAGTCATACTTTCTATCCTTGTATATCCTTATTCAAGGTCCCTTCCTCCTCCCAACACATCAGATCATTCTCTCTTCTCCACAACTCCCCATCCCCTCCCTGGGCAGGCGACAGGCAGTCCCATGGTCCCACTGTCCCAATATTGCTTAGTTCAGTCTCCATTCCTGGCAGATCCAGTTTTCTCCCCCCCAACCTCAAGAGTGAGTCAGGTGTTCCTCTAGGGGGAGTGGGATCCAGGAGTCAGTCCAGGGTGTTTCTGATCCCAAGCTGTTCAGTGGTTGTGGTTTGCAGCTTGGGCATGCTTTGCTTTTTTCTTATTTGTTTGTTTAGAGTCCACTAATGAGTGAGTACAACCCCTGCTTATCTTTTTGAGTTTGTGATACCTCACTCAGGAGGATATTCTCCAGATAAAATGATTTCTAACAAACATTTTTTCAATTGATTTTGCCTCTTCTATGTTTTTCTATCCCAAAGGATCTAGGCCCTTAGAATGTCTCCAGGACAGGTTTGTTCACAGGTCCCAGTCAGAAACAGGGTGTGACTTTTATCTATTACAATATAAAAGTGTATCTTTAAAGTTACCTGACCCAAAGGGAGATTTTACTTCATCTCCCAGAAGAATGTGATGTTCTATCTATTTGGGAGTAGGAGGCATAAAGCTGTAGGTATAAGTCATGTTATCTGTTAAGTGTTTGACAGTACAGGATCCTGAAGCCAAGACTTCTTAGAATTTTAACTTTATTTAAGTTAAATGAAACATTTTTGTTTGTTTTAAGACAGAGTCTCTCTCTATAGCCTTGGCTGCCCTTGGACTCAGAGATCTCTCAGCCTCTACCTCCCACATGGTAGATTAAGGAGTGATCAACCATGCTTGAAGTTTGGATTTTTTTTTTAGCAATTTGAATGAAACATAAGTAGACACTTATTTAACAAGAAACCACACATTCTGCCTACAGTCTCATGTCCAGAAACTTCCTATCAAAGAGATGCCCAGGTAGACATGGGAACTATTGATACAGCAGTAAGTAACCAAGAATGTCTAACTCTTAGAGGTATTTCTTCACACCAGTTTTTTTTTGGTTTTTTTATTCTTTTCATTTTCCTTGATTTATGCTTAATTCAGTTTCTGAATTATGCTTCTGAATAAGTGCACCCCTTAAGATTTAAATCTACATAATAGATCTGTATCTGTTACTTTTAAAATAAATACAATGAGGCTATCTTGGTTGTGTTAGTCTCTACCAGTTGCCCTCTCCCCTAGGTAAAAATGATGCTTTTCTGGATAGTTTCCCAATAGAAGCTAACAGACTATAGCCATTAGCAAACCTCATACACTTCAGTGTTGACTGATGAAAAAGTAGAAATTTCTAGTTCTTTTCCCCTTTGTAGATATGAGAGACTGGCATAGGCCAGGTGACCAGCAGGGTGTCTTAGCCTAGAGGCCAGCAACGACTAAGGTGAGCATTCTCAGAGGGGCTCCTGCTGCTGAGTGCCCCTGCTGCTGTGGATGCTGTGACACAGAGGAACTGAGCTGAGTGGGAAGAGCTTCCTTAGGCCTGAGCATGTGGAAGGTGGGGTACAGAGTTCTGGAGAGAGACCCTGAGAGCCCTGAACTCTGAGACCCTCTGGGATGGCACTTCTGGTCTGGATCTTTGAGTGGTACTCTCTGCCAGGGCCTAAGTTGGGCTGGCACCATAGGGCTTTGGCCCTACTGAAAGGAACCACACATGGCTTGGTTTGTAGAGGGATAGGAGGTAGAAATGTGCTCAGATCTGCATGATCTGTAAAGCATAGAAGTTGATAGACTCATTTGAGCAGGAATGAGGAAGGGGATGGAGCTAAGAGCTGGAAGAATTCTGCCTGTCTCCAGAGGAAGACAGGGTAACTTGTTCTAGATGAGAAAGAGTGATTACCCAAATTCCTGTCACCTTAATCGTGAAGCTGTGAGACAGAGATACCATGCCCAGGAAGGCCCATCTACAGTGACCACCTCTCTGTCTTCCACATCTCCAGGACCAATGGTACTTTTTCTCTTCTATATGACACAGGGGTGGTGGTGGCAAAAAGTTCACCCTGAGCCCCAAAATAAGAGACATCCAAACTCGGCTTTAGGCCTGTTAGAAGGACAGAACAGGTCCTGCAGAGTGGGATAGGTAAACAAGCTGGGCAATGGCCTTGCCTGAGCTTTGTGGTGGTGGTGAGTGGGGTATATGGTAATGGAGAAAGTAGAAAGCAGAAGTGTACCATTTTCCTGCCTAGCACAGAGTTGTTCCCTATGAATAAAGAGGAAATCAGTCTTCAGTTTTAGCAAAGAGACCTTTACTGAGTTGCTGGCTTCTATCATAGGACTAGATTCAGCTGTAGGAAAGATGATAAGTCAGAGAGGGGTCAGGGTTGCACTGTAGTTAACTGCGTTTCATTGTTTTCTTTATCCAGGATAGGAAAGTTGACACTCTGGTGAAGGCTTGTGGTGTTGAACCATCTTTACATCCATAGAAGACGATGCCTGCAGCCACTTTCTTACACACGAGAGGCCCTCCAGAATCCCCCTGTGGAGAAGGGACACAGGACTGAGCTGCTGTTCACCCTAGTCCACCCCTCTCTCTCATGTCCAGGCTTCTCTCAGAGAAGTAAAACTTGTGGAGATCAGAGGGCAGGCCTGGGGCCTGGCCTCCTGCTCTGCTTGTGGACAGTGCTACTGCTTCATGGCCCTCCCAATCCCAGCCTCTGCCCTTTCTCAGGTCTCTGATCCTCTCTCTATGAAGGTGTGAGGGACCCTCATGACAGGATATTGATCAAGAACATGGAGACAGGTGAGTGGGCCTGAAATGAGCATGGAGGACCAGACCATTGACAAAAGTGGGTGCCTGCTCTGAGGAGACACATCTGCTTGTGGTAAAGACACAGGCAGGGGGCACAGCTTTCTAAAGTCCGGGCCTGGATGTCGGAGAACTGTGCAAATGCTACTTTTCACAGGCTGTCTTCAGAGAGCTCCTTGTCAGCTCAGGAAGCCCTGCTGTTCCCAGCGGAAAAAGGACATAACGAGTGGGCGAAGGGTGAAGGCATCCCTTGATATTTGGTTCTAGGAATCAGATACGTTTTTCTCTCCCATAAATCCCAGAGGAGAGGACAACCCAACTCACCTTATAGCAAGCACGCTTGCTCTTCGGGTCCCCTGCACATATCTCCGTGGTGTTGTTGTAATGATTTTTAAAGTGGGACTGACATTCCTGATCCTTCTGTACTATGAGATTCACCTCTTGCAGTGTATTTGGAGAGTTGCCCTGTGGGCTCATCCGTCCCCAACCAGCCACGGAGCACACATCCCCTGGCTTCACGTCGACCTTGCGCCTGGGCAGGTTGAGAGGCCTCACATATTTGTTTCTCTTGGCCTTCCTCTGCAGCTGTTGGGGAAGAGGCAGGAGAGGAGACCTGATCAGCCAGGAGCCTGCTGGTCTGGGACACTTTGAAAGCCAGGATGGCAGGAAAGGAAGGAGCTGGGATGGGAGCAGGAGGGGGTAACCCCTGGACAGTGATGAGGGTAGCCCGCCTCACCTTTAACAGCATGATGTCATTGAGGAATTTTTTTTTATTATAGTCTGGATGTTGAATGCATTTTGCCACTGGGATTTTCTGTTGGGTCTTCTCCTGTTCTTTGATGTTGTGGGCCCCCAAAGTGACATTTATTGACCTGTGCAGAGAGCAGAGTGTAGGTAAGAGATGTGGAGTCAGAGAGGCTTGCAGCCCAGAAGTGTGAAGGACAGGAAATGCAGAAGTGTGAAGGACAGGAAATGCTGGCCATGGTGGTGCTGAGGGAAACTGAGGGGACAGAAGTGACTATGCCTCTGTTTTTTAGCCATAAAAATGGAAGTACCAGTAGCTGTACCACATTGCTCAGGGTCAATGTGCTAATAAAGCACACCACATTGTTTGTTCAGAGTCAGTGTGCTAATAAAGCACACCCCATTGTTTATTCAGAGTCAGTGTGCTAATAAAGCACACCCCATTGTTTGTTCAGAGTCAGTGTGCTAATAAAGCACACCACACTATTAGTTCAGGGTCAATGTGCTAATAAAGCACACTACATTGTTTGTTCAGAGTCAGTGTGCTAATAAAGCACATCCCATTGTTTGTTCAGAGTCAGTGTGCTAATAAAGCACACTGCATTGTTAGGTCTGTATTGCAATGCTAACCCCCATCTAAATGTGCTTTATTTCTTAGCTGTGACTGGAGCCAGCCTACTTCTCCCTCATGAGACTTGCTGGACCGTGTCTCATCCCAGGCTCCTTAGGAAGAAGGCAGGGTCTCCATGGAAAGTCCCCAGGAGGGTATGGACTGTTCTTACTCCTCACCTCCCTAGACAGTGAGCGGCGGTCAGCACAAAGTCCTCTCGTATGAGGAAGCCACCACATTTCTTTTCAGAATCCCAGTCTTTGATCTGAAGATAAGCCATGTAGGGTCGAGAATGAGGCTTGGCCTCATGTCCCCCGATGATCTCTCCTGAAGCGAAAATCAACTTTTTCATGCACCAGCTGTGGTCCACCAGCTGGGATTTGTGTAATACTCTAGACTTGTTAGATTGGGAACCAAGGAGGCCTGGAGTTAAGAGCTGACTAAGAGAAGCACCCTTAATTTCTCCTTCTCTAAAAGGACAGGAAAGTAGGTATTTGTCTACAAGTCTTTTTTTCCAATTATAAGTCCCCAGGGAAGGAAATGCTAAGGACGCATCATGTCTGCTCCCTGACTTCTGCTCCCAGAGACTTTCTAACCATGCCCTCCTCCCCAGTCCCGTGTTTCCTGAGACTGTGCTGCTTTCTAGGGGCCAAGACTTCGGTTTACACTTTATGGCATTCTATTTCCTCAGGCCTGGCATGTAGTAGGTTCTCAGGCATGGCATGTAGTACATGCTCAGTAAAGATAACTAACTTCATGAGTAATGACTTCCCATGCTTTCCAAGATGCAGGTGCTGGCATTTTAGAAAGCCGAGAAATTAGGGCTTGCCCCATGGCTTACCCTTGAACACTGAGGAAGCACCAAAATCCTGGGAAGTACAGAGCTGGAGGAAAGGACCTAGTGGCCTGGGATTCAGCAAAATCACTTATTCTGAGGAAAGCGTCTCCACCTATTCTGGGATCTAGGCTTTTTTGATGAGTGTTTGTTAAGGGGAGAGCCTGTATCATCTCAGATGCAGGTCCACTCTGCCATTCCAGGAGAACATAACAGTCTCTGCTTTGCAGTTTCCTACCCTTACGCTTCTAGGAAAATCCACATTCCAGATGACAAGGTATGGTTCAGGGAGGGGTCAGCACCCAGTGGCTTTTCCTGAGAAAAACCTCTGCCCTCCCACTGGTGACAGCAGAGTTAGGCCACTGAGGGAAGTGTTACTCACTCACCTGCCTTTGTCCTGGGGATCAGATAGAAAGCCAGCAGATGAAGCCAGATGAGGAGCTTCATCTTCTCTGGAAGGCTGAGTAGGTCTCTATGGCTGGGGCTTTGTCCTTGCACTCTTATAACCTCTAGGAGGTGAAGGAGGTGGAGTGGGCACAGAGACCTTGTATCTCGTTTTTATGATACTTCATCACAGAAGGCTTTCTACGAAAGCACCGACCCCTCCTGCCTCTGCCTGATGACGTCCTCTGAGTGCTTGTGTGAAAATCTTGAAGTAACCACAGTAGAACCCACAGCTAATGACTCAGAGAGCCACCGGTTATAGCCCATGACAGGAAAACAAGGGTCCAGGGCGGGGTTTGTAGGCTATGGTCTCGGAGTCCCAGAAACTCAGTTCCCAGAGGTGGAATATCAGTGCTGAGTTCAAAAGAACACTTGTATTTAAGTGCATCTCCTGTACTAGAACCAAGCGTGAGCTAACCACTAGAGGGGGTAGCCATGGGCATCCATGAGCAGAGTGTAGTCTGGGGAGGGCATGGTAGAGAGATGGACAAGGCAATAACAGACAGGCCTAGCAAACACCTATTCAGCACCATGTCTTCAAAAAGTTCTATGCTGCAAAGCCTTTTCTTATTAAAAACCCACATTTGACATTTACTGGCCAAAACCAAGAGACTGCTTGTAAGCCCTGAGGGTTGAACCACTGACTGACCAAAGCCTGACTCATTTTTACTTCTTCAGGAAAGCGTGTGAACAAAGGTTGGGAAAAGTTTCTCAAAGGACAGAATCAGGTTACTAAGTTGCTAATAGAGTGCAACGTAAGAAAGCAAGCTGGGCTGCTAAAAATTCAACAGTTTTCCTCTCTCTCTCTCTCTCTCTCTCTCTCTCTCTCTCTCTCTCTCTCTTTCTCTTTCTCGGTGTGTATGTGTGTGTATGGGTGTGGGTGTATGGATGTGTGTGGGTGAGTGTGGATGGGTGTGGATGGGTGTGGGTGTGTGAGTAGGTGAGTTGTGTGGGGGAGGGTGTATGGGTGTGGGATGTGGGGTGTGGGGGTGTGTGGGGGGTGTGAGTGTGTGTAGGCAGAGGTGAACCTTGGGAGTCATTC
>PVIH01023194.1:0-25340 GCA_004025045.1 Sigmodon hispidus
AACAAAAAGGGATATTAAAATTTTATCACTGCAGTAGAAGAAAAAGATGAATGAAAGCAAATAAGCAAACAAAAACTCAGGTAGTAGAAATAAATAAAATTCCATGGTATTAAAGATGATTTAAAATACTAGAACTCGGGACTGGAGAGATGGCTCAGTAGTTAAGAGCACCGTCTGCTCTTCCAGAGGACCCGGGTTCGATTCTCAGCACCCACATGGCAGCTAACAACTGTCTGTAGTTCCAGTTCCAGGCAAACACCAAGGCAAATAAATAAATAAAGTTAAAAAAAAAAATAAAATAAAATATTGGAACTCAATTATTTAAACATGCTAACCACTGTCACTTTTTATGGTGCTATATATATATAAAATTTGGTGGTTTTACATCATGCACCCCATCAAACCCAGTTACCAGACTTCTCAGATTCATACCCACTCTTATATATGACCAGAAAGTGTATACATAAAAGATGGACTAACATTTACATGTTAGCATCTTAATCTCTAACAGGCCTGGTTGTTACAATAGTTATCTTTATGGGTATTTTAGACACAGCCTCTCTTAGCTATGTCCCAAGCATTGGTAACTCCTTTATATTTACAATTCTATTCTTTTACATCAGGGCTTGGTAGTGGAGTGCTACCCAGTTCATGAGGTGCCATGCCATATGCCAACCTCCACAAAATAAACTTTAAATGGATGTTACACATAGATATGAAATGGGAAGTGCAGAACTTATAGAAGATACTTGAGAAACAAGGTCTCACTGAGTTTGGCAACCTGCTTAGGCCTTGGTAAGTTTCTCTAAGAGCCTGATGTATACAGCAAAACTACAGCTCTTTCTCTAAACTCAGGAATATGCTTGGGAGAGCTGATCATAGTCTGGGGCCAGGCCCTTTTTTAAGAGGTTGCTTCAGATCCTGAGAATCCAAGTCTTTTTACACATGGGGCTGTGGGTATCAGTCTCAAGGCTACTGTGGAGTCTGTCTGTGATGTTCTTGAGATAACCTGTGTTCCTCTTATGCAATGTTCTCTCATTAGCCTGCTTCTTAATATGTATACTATCTTTTAAAACTGAACTCCTTGGTTTACACTAATGAGAGGCTTCATGTTGAATTTTGCACAAATCTTCCTGCAATCTGGGACGAGTCTATGTTTGGGTGAAGCCAGGGCTAGGAATCCCTGAGCCAGGTTCCTTCAGCTCACCTGGTCCTGTCACTCAGTCCCCACTAGCTAATCAGAGCCTCCAGCATATCCGCTAGAAGGAGTCTTCCAGGCACCAGGCTTCAGGCTCATCTCATCTGAGGAAGTCAGAGTTTTGTGTGTGAGCTGTTCTGTGGGTTCTGCTGTGGGGAGATTGCGGGTGAGGTTGGCATCCTTGCCTTGGTGAGCTAGAGACAGCTGTCCCCAGGTGGGAAGTGGCCGGCCATGGTGAGTGAGGAACCACTGTCCGCAGACTGGGAGGAATGGCTGGACGAGGCAAGGGAACCAAAGTGGTAGGTCCTTCCCAGGACTGGATGGGTTCAAGCAGGCAGATGCTGAGTTTGGCATGTTTTTGTCTGGTCCTCTGTGGTCCGGCACGGTCCTGTGTGGTCCTTGCAGCTCCCTGGGTCAGCCTCTGAATAACTTCACTCCATGGGCTACATCTGTGCAGAGCATTGGAAGCAGGACTGTGCTTAGAAATATCCTGGTGCCTGTAGTGCTTGTATTGTCCTCATGGAAAGCGCTGGTCTTTCTAGTATCTTCCAGAAGTTCTGCCCTTTTAACATTTAGGTTTAGGATCCACCTGAAGTTAATTTTGTGGAGCTTGTAAATGGTGTCTCAAGTGTAGAGTAGCAGCACTCCACTGCTAAAATGTGATATAAAAGAGTAGAATTGACAGCATAGGCTGGAGAGATGGCTCAGAGGTTAAGAACACTGACTGCTCTTCCAGAGGACCTGAGTTCAATTCCCAGGAACCACATGATGGCTCACAACCATCTATGATGACATCTGGTACCCACTTCTGTATACTGTATACATAATAAATAAGTCTTTAGAATTAATGGTATTAGAATTTACCAAGTCTTAGGAAACATTATGTCACACAGTTTAGGTAAGAGAAGACTTCCTTCCAAATACCCCAAAGATAAGTAGTGTGCTAACCATGCCTGTTAGAGGTTAGTATGATAAGAGATAAATGTTTGTTCCCCAGGATTAATCAACCATTAAGCTACATCCCTATAATAAAGGAGACAACCATGATTTACAGTCAGCCCAAAGCTCCACTTGCTCATCAAAGAACAAGCCTCTGACAAGGGGTCACATTGCATTACATGGTCACAATAAACATTAAGTTCCTGGTGTGCCATAAAAATATATTAACTCTAGAATAGCTGCATGTTTTTTGAAAAGTGGTTTTGAGTCAAGGTCTCCTGTGTTGATTGAGATGGCCTTGAACCCTGTCTGTAGCCCCACAGGGCATTGCCCTTGCTATTCTCCTGACTAACTACCCTAAGTTCTTGCATTACAGGTCTGTAGCACCACAGAGTTCTAAAAGGACCAGTTTGAGTCACTTAGTGGACTGTTCCTTGCAGTAATGAAAAAAGGATTTGTGTGTGGAACCTGGCTTCTCTCTTCAGGCCAGAAGAGGAAGAACAGTGTACTGTGTACACCAAAGGGGAAACAGACAGGCAATAGCTAGACCTCAGACTGAAGTTTAAAATGGTGAGCTGCAGGGGACTCCATAATAAAGAAAAGACCTGATGGGGCAGGTGAGTGACTTTCTGTGTAATTTCCCAGCCTATATTAATTTCTTCCATGAGCACAGAATTGATGAGGTGTACAATTTATGGAGTGTAGCTTGAACTACTGACTATTCAGTTCCCAGTTAGGGAACTCTCCTATGTAGATAGTACATTCTTGGTTGACATAGTTTAGTCATCTAGAGGTTTGAGACCCAGGCCATTGTCTGTAACTGTGTCACTTTACAGCAATCAGGAGCTAATATTTTACATAGGACAAAGTCATTCAAAGTCTTGGTAATAGCCTTCTCTCTACCAGGGAAGTGCCTACTCTGTTTCAAAGTCCAATTATTTTTATCATTTAAAATTTTTAATTATTTGTATCATTTTAAAATTTCATTTTCTTTAAATTCATTACTGCTCTCTCTAATCTCTGTTTTTATTTTCCACTGTTTCTGATTCATTATGAATTTCAATCCATTGTTTTTTAAACTGATATTTATTTATATTAATTTAGAGTAGTGGTTCCCAACCTGGGGTGTTGTAATAGCTCCCTCTGGGCATCAAATGATTCTATTACAGGAGTGGCCTAAGACCATTAGAAAACTCAGATATTTATATTTATATTATATTACAGCTCATAACAGTAGGATAATTACAGTCATGAAGTAGTAATGGAAATGTTTTTATTTTTGCATGGGGTCACCAGAACATGAGGAACGGTGTTATAGAGTCACAGCATTTGGAAGGCTGAGAACCTCTAGTTTAGATAAATGTCTCCAGGGGCTGGAGAGATGGCTCAGAGGTTAAGAGCACTGACTGTTCTTCCAGAGATCCTGAGTTCAATTCCCAGCAAAACCACATGGTGGCTCACAACCATCTATGATGAGGTCTGGCACCCTCTTCTGTAAAATTGTATGCATAATAAATAAATCAATTTTTTTTAGATAAATGTCTCCTATATCTCAGACTTGTCTCACTACATAATTGAGAGTTGCTTGAACAATTAATTCTGCCTTTGCTGCTCAGGGCTGGGAAGGCAGTCCTGCACCCCCTTCCAGGTTGGTCTTTGACTGGTTTGTGAGAAGGAAAACTAGACCAGTAAATGAGCGTTCTCCAACTTCTCTGGCTTTTATTGGGGACTTACAGATGCCAAGGGACCTGTGTAAGAACTGAGTCCACTGACCAAGTGTAAAGCAGGTACAGTCACAGCACAGGAAAGGAGAGACAAGAAGGACGGTCAGTCTCTCCTACTTTGTCGTAAGATATCATTAGCAATGAGTAGTCAGGTAATCAATTTTAGATGATCAATATATGTCCTGATTGGCCAGCTCTAGTGTTCACAGACTAGGGAATTAAGAGTCAAGAATCTAGATAAAGAAATGAACCATTGAGAAGCCAAATTACTGTAATTACACTAGTTCAGCCAAAATAGAAGAACTGGATAAAATGGCATAGGCAGAATTTTCTGTCCTATCATTCAGTTTTAAATAACCACTGAGAGACTACTTATTAATTATAAATGCTCAATTAATAGCTCAGGTTTGGTACTTGCTAACTGTTACATTATAGATTAACCCATATATATATAAATTAATATATATTTTAATTTACCCTCTGCCATGTAGCTGTACCTTCTTTCAACATGGCACATTTATCCTACTTCTCTTGCCTTTATCTATGCAAGTATTTTCAGACTCTACTATTCTTCTCTGAATTCTCTCTGCTCTTAAAGTCCTGCCTAGCTATCAGCCAATCAGCTTTTTATTAACAACGAGAGCAATATATTTTCATAGAATATAGAAGGATTATTTCACAGCATTTCCCCCTTTTTGTCAAAATAAAAAGGAAGGCTTTAACTTTAACATAGTAAAAATATATGCAACAAATACAACAAAACAGTTATCAAATAATTACAGTTACAATATTTCATCCATTTGTACTGGGCAAATTTGGAGAAAATGTTCTATTCTTTATCTTTGTGGAATTAAATTTTTATGTCTGATTTACTTTTTTATGATATCTAGGAAAAACTTTAAGTCTAATTATTTAATCTTTAACTCCATCAAAGATCCCAGAAGAGTGTACTGTTACCTAATGACAGGAACATCTGACTGCCTGTACAGTCACCCAAAGTCCTTCTGTAACATTGAGACATCCAACATTGGCCTATATCATAGTATATCTGACAGGCTCTTTTGAGAAGCAAGGAATTTTGAAGTACTGTATTACCTTGAATTGGCAAATTTGGCAGCTGCTTTTTTTTTTTTTCATCTTTCTTGTCCAGTTTGTATAGTATGCTGTCAGAAATTACGGTAAGGGCAATTGTTTTGCCAAATGGCTAGCTTTTGTCATAAAGAAAAACTTCATCTCTGAAGTAAATTGGTACTGAAAGAAGCAGAGTTATTTCACAGTCAAGAAAAAAAATCTTATGTTATTAAAATATTTTAAATGTCCTATTATGTAGGTATTGGAAGTATTTGAAGACCTTCTATCTATGTAAATATATCTGTTTAACCTTGAAAACATACCTAATATGACTATAAGTTTGATTATTATAGATAAGTGACTATATTAACCTGTATTTCTTGATTATATATTTTATTTTATTTATTTTTTTTTTAAACAAACCTTTATTTATTTTATTTATTTGCCTTGGTGTTGCCTGGAACTGGAACTACAGACAGTTGTTAACTGCCATGTGGGTGCTGTGAATCGAACCCGGGTCCTCTGGAAGAGCAGACGGTGCTCTTAACCGCTGAGCCATCTCTCCAGCCCCTGATTATATATTTTAAATAAGCTGTATACACACAATTCTCCAAACATAAAAAATGACTTTAATAATAAACCAAATCCATATCAATGTAAAATATTTTGAAATTAAATAGTTGCTTTTGGATTAAAGTAATTTATTCAGTAATCTACCTTTCCTCCTACTTTTTTTTTTTTTTAGCTCTTTTGTATAGTCTTTTTTCCCACTGAGAGCAATAACAATTTGCAACCAACTTTCCTTTAATAATAATAATAATAACAAACATTCATAATCTGGGCTGGAGAGATGGTTCAGAGGTTAAGAGCACTGATTGTTCTTTCACAGGTCCTGAGTTCAATTCCCAGCAACCACATGGTGGCTTATAACCATCTATGTTGACATCTGGTACCCAATTCTGTATACTGTATGTATAATAAACAAACAAACAAGCAAATAAATAAATAAACCTTTTTTTAAAAAAAAATCCCAGCATTCAGGAAGCAGAGGTAGGCAGATCTCTGTGAGTTCAAGCTTGGCCTGGTCTACAGAATGAATTCCAGGATAGCCAAGCTATACAGAGAAACGCTGTTTTGAAAAACATATATATAATAAAATCTGAAAAATAAACATCCATAATCCATCTCAGCAAACAACCTTAAAGCTGTACTAGATGCAGAACTCTAGAAATGGCACAGAGGCATTTTCAGATACTGGATCACCTGGGTCATTTGTTTTCATTGGTGTCTGGTCCCTTTACTCTGAAAATATGTAAAGTTGTAAAGGTAACATACATATTAGCACAAGAATAAATTGTGTACTGTACACAAGTTAGCCAAAAATGGTTTTTTGTTTTATGTTTGAGCAGGTAAAAATAGACATTGCATGTTTTATAGTTTTTTTAAGGTTTATTTCTGTATGTCTATAGTGAAAATTTTCAGGGATGTCTTCTTTGATCAAACCTGATCATCTTTAACTTTGACTGAATTCATAGTCTTTCATTTTCTGTGGAAATAAAAGCATAACCTCTCCTGCAAAGCAGCACACCTTTTGGGTTTCATTTTGAAGTCAAGATATTTTTAAAATATATAGTTTGATTTAATCTAGCAGTTTTCATAATACCAGGTGTTTTAGTAACTGTTTCTTCATTAGCAATTAGAAAACCTAAAGAGAGCAAAATAGCATATAGAATCCATACTCTGTATGTTTTTCATGGTTATGTGGTTTATTTTTTTAGGACTTAATTATTTTTAAACTATTGCTTAATATGACTGTCTCTACCTTTCTCTTTTCTCTCCCAAGCCTATGCATATTTTTAGACACATTATAACCCATTTAGAATTTTTTTCCATTCTGATCTGTCTTTACTTACCTGTCTTTTTTTTTTTTTAACTTCATGAGACAAATCTTTTTTTTTTTAAACACTTATTTATTTATTTATTTATTTAATTATTTGCCTTGGTGTTTGCCTGGAACTGAAACTACAGACAGTTGTGAGCTGCCATGTGGGTGCTGGGAATTGAACCCGGGTCCTCTGGAAGAGCAGCCGGTGCTCTTAACCGCTGAGCCATCTCTCCAGCCCCTCATGAGACAAATCTTAAGCTGCTCTGTCAGCTGCTAGAGGTAGAGCATGGCTTAGTGCATGTGGTAGTGCATGTCCTGATGGTGGCTGGCTTCTCCCACAGGCAGCTGCTGAGTGACTTGCCTCAGTACTTCAGCTGGTATGAAAGACATGAAAGTAGGAAACGGAATTTGTCTCATTTTGTGTGTGTGTGTGTGTGTGTTTAGAACTGTTCATAAGATGGGGCTGGAGAGATGGCTCAGCGATTAAGAGCACCAGCTGCTCTTCCAGAGGACCCAGGTTCAATTCCCAGCACCCACATGGCAGCTAACAACTGTCTGTAGTTCCAGTTCCAGGCAAACACCAAGGCAAATAAATAAATAAATAAATAATAAAGTTTTTTTTTTTTTTTAAAAAAAGCACTGTTCATAAGCTTTCTCATGTTTTATGTGGATGTAGGAGCCAGATATTTGGACACCATTACTTCACAGCAAATGTTTTGGTCCTGCCCAATATGACTTTGTTTTCCAGATTTAAGATGTGCAGCTTGAGATACATAGTTTGAGTAATGCTTGGTGTGCTCTAATACAAATTTCTAGTCTCTAGAGCATATGACCCTAAATCCTGTTTTAATTTTTTAAACATTTTTTGGGGATTATAATTATATTATTTCTGCTCTCTTTCTACCTCCAAGCCCTTCCATAGATCTTCACTCTTTTCTAATCAATAGTCTACTTTTGCTTTAACAATAGCTACTGTTTGAATATGACCCATGTTTAGTTGCAGGACCTCCCAGCTATAAAGCAAAGTATTGGTTACACTGGACACTGAGTGTATAATGGAATGTGTACACAAAGGGCCCTGTGCCTTGGAAGAGGAAATGCTAAGGAAGACTGAAAGAACTTCTTCTAAAATACAAATTTCCCAAACTGTCTTGCCCTTGAATGGAAGAGCCTAGCTGGGAAGGCCAATATTATCTACGTCACTTTATCTCTGCTTACCCAGTAGGGAAGATGCTACTGTCCTGAGGCCCACCTAGTATCCTATCTAATTAGAGACAATGGGAAGGCTTAGCAATTAGTAGCACCCTTGGGAGGTGGTTTAGAGATTATTTACAGAATTCTCCTCTTGTTATGCCCTAGGGAGATGTAAGGAAGACCACAAGCCATGCCATGGTAAGTGTGAGGGTCACTGACCCCAGACCAGGAAAGCAGGTTGACTAAAATGTCAGATAGAAGCTGCTGGGAATGAGATGGATTATGAGCCAGACAGTGGGTTTGCTGGTCCATGGAGTGACCTGGACAGTGGCCCTTGGCCTCTAAGTATTGGTGAATGTAAATTCCCTGGGGAGGAGAAGGATCTGCCACCCTGGCATGGGAGGCTGGGAGCCTGTAATATCACTTTTCAGTATGCACATATAGGCATTGCTTTGCACTGTAAAGATGGATTGGAAAACTGAAAGTCTGGTTTTTAGAAGTTCTGAAGACTGCGTTCCACTTTTGGGTTTGTTTTATAAATGTTACAGAGGGTTTAGAAACTGGTAGAAAGGGGTGATGGGGCTCATCCTTCAGCAATATATGATTAGAATTCTTATAACTGTCTCCCACTGACAGCCACCATGGTCTGATTTAGTTAAGTTTAGTTCTAGGGAACAAAAATAGTTTCTGAGCTGCAGAAGTATTTCAGGTTTGCATGATGTTGGGAAGGTAGACAGGGCAGATTCCACATCTTATACTATAATACATGTGAAGGGAAACAGAGATTATTCTTTTATACTGTTTTGTGATTGGGCAACATTGGGGCTGGGTTTGCCTGAAACCACAAGGGGGCGTAAGAAGCCAGAGTAGGCTCTGCTGGAGGAGATCACCTGAATTAGCAGAGAAAGCTCTAGAATGTGAAGCCTCTCTGGAAAAGATATCAGGAGCTGGGGTATCAGGACATTAACAGTTTAAGGGTCACCTTGGAAAAATTTTGTGAGAGTTATAAAGTCCATTAATTTTATTTCTATACACATAGAAACATAGGTTGTTGTCATATTGGTCAAAATGACAGTTTTCCTGGCTGAGTTTTCTTTGGTCTTTTGATTAGTAGTTGATTATATTTTCCTGCCATTTTTCTTGGCTTTTTCTCTCCAGACCCTTCATTCTATCACAAATATTATTTGTATTCTTGAGTATTGTAGCTTTTGTGGTTAATATAGAAGTTGCATCATCAATGCATGCACTACTTTTTAATAATCCCACACAGCACTGAGAGTGTTTCCTCTTTGCATGGAGTTTTATAATTAGCTTTTTTTGTTATAAAATGTTAGGCATTGTGGATAATATTCAATTTATACTGTAAATTGACTATATACAACATCTAAAATTGATGTATAATGCAGGGTCATTTATATATTTTAGTTATTTAGGTCTTGTTAATATGTGAAAGACTTTTAGTGTATTGGGTATTTAGTGTATTGGGTATTTAGTGTATTGGGTATTTAGTGTGTTGGGTATTTAGTGTATTGGGTATTTAGTGTGTTGGGTATTTAGTGTTTTGGGTATTTAGTGTGTTGGGTATTTAGTGTATTGCCAAAAGGTCTTGGCAGGTGGCTCAAGACATATTCTTTTTGAGCATGACTTGAGTTAGATCCCAGCACCCAAGTTTGGGAGGCTCATAGCCACCTGCTATTCCAGATTCAGGGGTCTGGTACCCTCTTTTCTTGTGTACCAAATATAGGGACATGGAAGGCATTCTTTTGAACACATAAACATATACATAGAACTGGAAATGAATTTCTTTTCATAAGTGCTTGTGACTTATAAACAATTAGAGCAAAACAAATTGCTTTAGGTGTATAATACAAATCATACAACATTTCTTTAAAAATCTATTATCTTGCATTTGGTTTGGAAAATTTTCCTTTCCTCACTTTGATGTAGACTTACATAGAAAAATGATCCTAACTTTCATGAGCAAGAAGGTAGATATGCATAAGTAGTATAACAAAATTTATATTTTATTATGCTAAAGGGTCATCACACAGGTTCACACTCTAAGTTCCTAACTAAGGCCCTAAGACCATTTCTCCAAAGCTGCTCACCTATTGATATATATTAGCTGAAGGTCAGGTCTAATCTGTAACAGAAGGTTCTGATTCATGGATCAGGATCATTGGGGAGACTCTCTAGCAGCTGGGCAGTTCAAGGTGATGTCTGTCCAGATGTGCAGATCAGGGCATTGCCTTAGACTCTGCTTATGCACTGTCCAGTGAGCATAATGGGATTCTGGGACTCTAGTTATCAAATGCAGCCTTGGATGTAGTGGGATTCCTGACCAAGCTATTTTTACATATCTAAAAGGTTTTTTCTATGCTTATTATATTCAATCCCCTGATCCTTGAGGCACACACAGTGCTGAAGGGGATGACATATAGAAAATATTAACAATTTTCCAGCAATTGGCAAATTTGGGCCAGAACAGGAAAAGGAGAAAGCATACAATAAATATCCCAATTACTAATAGACCTGTAAATGCAGGAAAATAAATCTCAGACACTAAAACATACAATTATTAAGCAAAATGGTCAAAACAATGTAGAGCACAGGATATTGCTGTTCCCTCTGGCATATACATATTTTCCCAAAATTATATTGTCTTTAGGACTGGTATGCACCAAATTAAAAACATATTCAGAAATGAAAGAAAATGCAATCACTTTCAAATAAAAATGTTGAAAAGGGGAGCATAGCAGAGTTGGAATTATAAGACCCTTGAGCTCAGCCCTACGTAGTGGGGCGCCATCCTAACTTGATCAGTGTTAAGTAGGAGCATGTGGGTCATGGCTGTGGGCTGAGTATTTCTTTTTTATTAATAAAAAGAGCAACTAAGAGTCCAGTAAACTTCATAATCAGCTCTCAATATGTGTAGCACAAATTCTGGTTGTAATGAAAGAGACTCAGAGCCAGATATCGAGAAAGGCTGAAATATCAGAGAGAGCAAACACCACAGTCAAATCTCACTCAACTATCTTCCAGCTTCCTCAGTCTCACTCTTGGTGCTTCTAATTGCTGCTGTTTTCCTAAGCCTGCCTTAAATACCCTTCTTGCCCAGCTGTATCCCATCCAGGTTAGGATTAAAGGTGGAAGCTACTCTATTTGGAAGTCAGCCTTGAACTCACAGAAACACAAAAAGATCTCTGTTTCTGGAGTTATGGGATTAAAGGCGTAGGTCACCACTCCCAGGCTTTCCCTTTAAAGGTGTGTGTGATTGAAGCCCAGCTGTTTGGCCTTGTATTCAAAGATGAAGAAATTCCTGATCTATGTCTTCCTAGTTTTTGACTGTGTGTTGATCTCTTGATATTCCAGGCTTTATTAAATATGTAACATATCATCACAATGTTGTCTCTCAGTTTTTTGTATGTTAATATTATGAAAAAGCAAATGATGAAATATAAAGTATCAGGAAGGCTGGTGAATCTCCAAAGGCAGCCATCTCTGGCCTATAACCAATGTATACAGACCCTCTTTTCACAAAAATGGCAATGTTGTTGTGGGGCAGAACCAAGAATCTGGAATACAATATTCCTGGCCTGAGGTGTCACCATGTAGATGAAATGTCTCCTGAAGAAGTTTCTTTAATCACAGTTTGTCCAAATGTGTCTGCCAAAATCACACAAAGGTAGCTTTGTTTGTTTGTTTCCAGGAAAGACTTACAGATTGCTGTTTTTGTTTCTTTGTGCAGAGTTCTTGTGTGTAATATATTGACTATGGGCTCATGAGCCAAAAATCTCCAGTGCCCCATTCCTTAAGCTGTGGTAGGGGAAGGGGCTGGAGAGATGGGTCAGCGGTTAAGAGCACCGTCAGCTCTTCCAGAGGACCAGGGTTTGATTCCCAGCACCCACATGGCAGCTAACAACTGTCTGTAGTTCCAGTTCCAGGCAAACACCAAGGCAAATAAATAAATAAATAATAAATAAATAAAATTAAAAAAAAAAAGCTGTAGTAGGGGAAGAATCATGCAGAAATAATAGGAACGTTCTTGGTGTTTATGTTTTCAGAGCTCCATTTTGGAAACATCCATACCTGCAGTTTCCCAGCAGTGTAAGTTTCTATGGTCTGCTTTTTTAAATGTAATACCTTGGCACAGAGAGAGGGTACCCTCTGGTTGGAAATTGTATCATATCCCATTTTGTGTTGAAATAATCAGTTTGGTAGTTGCTATAAATCCAGGCTGGAATTTTGACCGACTGGCAAGTAATGTTCCATATTCTAGGAGGAAAGAAGTGTGTGATGTTCCCTGTGTATATATCCAGAGGAATTGGGAGGTCTATTGTTTTATTTTCATGGAGTGTATGGATGTATCACAGCTAAAAAAATTCTTTCACATTTGGCAGGCAGATTATTTTTGTTATTAGGTTATTTGTAAATAGGTATTCTAGTGTATCATTGATAATTAGTTGAGACCACTATTCCTTTGGTTTTATAATTTTCTTTTAAAATGTGTCAGTAAATGTTGTCAAATTTTAAATCTTCCGAGTGTGTTGTATTAATAGATCAGTAGGTCAGCTAAGTTATTCCATTGTCTCTTCTACCACATAGATTTGGTGTTTTGTTCATGGTGTATTAAACCTGTACAATGGTGGTGAAGTTGAAGTTGTGATCTTTTGCTTGGAAGCTTTCCTTAGAATTTTTGAAGGGACATGGGACATAAAGCCAGCCACTCTGAACTTGATAGAAAAGAAAGTAGGAAATACCCTCCAACGAATTGGCACAGGTGACCACTTCCTAAATATAACACCAGTGGCACAGACACTAAGAACAAAAATCAATATATGGGACCTCATGAGACTGAGAAGCTTCTGTAAAGCAAAGGACTTCTGTAAAGCATAGGACAAAACAACAGCCTACAGAATGGGAAAAGATTTTCACCAACCCTACAAGTGATTGAAGACTGATCTCTAAAATATATAAAGAACTCAAGAAACTAGAGTCCAAAACCTTGAATAACCCAATCAAAAAATGGGATTCAGAATTAAAAAGGGAATTCTCAGCAGAGGAATTACGAATGGCTGAAAGGCACCTGAAAAAGTGCTCAACATCTTTAGCCATCAGAGAAATGCAAATCAAAACAACTTTGAGATATCATCTGACACCTATCAGATTGGCTAAGATAAAAGGCACAGATGACAGCCTATGCTGGAGAGGTTGTGGAGCAAGGGGAACACTCCTCCATTGTTGGTGGGAGTGTAAGCTTGTTCAGCCACTCTGGAATGCAGTATGGTGGTTTCTCAGAAAACTGGGAATCATTCTCCCCAAGGATCTAGCAATACCATTTCTGGGTGTATATCCAAAAGGTGCACATTCACACTCCAAAGGCATTAGTTCAACTTTGTCCATACCAGCATTGTTCATAATAGCAAGAACCTGGAAACAACCTAGATGCCCCTCAACTGAAGAATGGATTAACCAACTGTGTTACATCTACACAATGGAGTACTACTCAGCAGTAAGAAAAAAATGATATCCTAAAATTTACAGGCAAATGGATGGATTTGGAGAATCCTGAGCGAGGTGTTTCAAACCCAGAAAGATAAGCAGAGGATGTACTCACTCATTAGTGGACTCTAAACAAAACAAGAAAAAAGCAAAGCATGTCCAAGCTGCAAACCACAACCCCTGAACAGCTTTGGATCTGAAACACCTAGGAGTGGCACCTTGGATCTCACTCCCTCTAGAGGAACACCTGACTCAGTCTTGATATTGGGTTGAGGAAACTGGATCTGCCAGGAGTGGATGCTGAACTGGAACTGAACCTTGGGTCCTCCTGCCCATGCTGGGGAGAAGATGGGGAGATATGGAGAAGAGAGAGTGACTAGAGGGGGTGGGAGAGGGAAGAGACCTTGAATAAGGATATACACGGATAGAAAATGTGACTTTATTCATAATAATAAATAAAGAAAGAAAGAATTTTTGAAGGGACATGGGCTTAATGATGCTTCAGTTGCTTACATTTTTGTATCTTTTAATATTTATTTTCTTTTATAAATGAACTCATAAGTACTTGTTGGCTTTGTTTCTTTTTCATGTGTGTCCTTGTTGATCGTTCTATTTCCAAGCACTTAATTATTTTCTCAGTTGATCATTTTCTAAGTTATATCTCACTTTGTAATTCACTTCCACAATGTATCTGTCTTCTCCTAGGCTAGGACAAATATCATAATTCCACTATACTTCTTTAATTCTTTTAATTTAGATTTTGTTCTTTTTTTTTTAAAGATTTATTTATTTATTATGCATACAGTTTTACAGAAAAGGGCACCAGACCTCATCATAGATGGTTGTGAGCCACCATGTGGTTTTGCTGGGAATTGAACTCAGGTCCTCTGGAAGAACAGTCAGTGCTCTTAACCTCTGAGCCATCTCTCCAGCCCCTAGATTTTGTTCTTATAAAACTATCAGGAATGGATTTTGATATTGTAGACCAGGCTGGTGAAAAACCACAGTGACCCACCTGATTTCTAAAATCACTTTTTATTTTAGAATTTAAAGTATATTTTTGAGGTTCTTTATACATGTATATGTAATATATACTCTGTCTGTCTTTGAGACAGGGCCTTACTATGTGCTCACCCCACTTCCTCAGCTTCCTGAGTTATGGGATTAGAGGAATGATCTACAACTTCTAGATCTGCAGCTTTATTTTTAGTTTGCTTAAAAAAAAAAAAACAAAGGTAAAGAAAGTCTTGAGAGGATCCTTAAAATTTTAAAAACTTAAGCAGGAAACTTAAGAATGGCACAAACAGGAGGGAAGGCTGTGTTGCCTTTGTAGGATTCCATGAAACTGTTGACAGAAGCTCACTCTTGGAATATTCATTCCTATCCTCTGGGAATTAATGTGAAAATGTATACTTGCAGTAAGTTGTAGATGCCATGTTTTATGTTGATTAATGTCTTTATTGAATATTTATTAGTTCCTGCTTTTATGTGGCTTTATTAAATTACATATTTCATTACACAAAATTGGAAATTATCTTCAGAAGATAAGAAAACTGCATATTTTAGAGAGTAAGTTTGCTACTAAGTATTTTGTAGTTTTTAGCTATCTGATGTTTTTTATCCCTTCATTTCTGGAAATGTGTCTCATCTCATATATTCACTAGGTATGTGCAGCATGTCTTATCAAAAATTCTGAAATCCTCTCAACACATTAAAAAGCCTTGTGGATGATACAAGAATAGCTGTTAAAATATAGAGACATCCAAACCTCAAAGGTACTGAAAACTTTTGTGTCACATCCTTACATCTTAGAAGATTATTCAGTATTGGTCATTGGAAATAATTTAAATTTCTGGATATAATTTCACAATGTCTGGATCTTTTTATAGGATTATAGTATTCAGGGTGGTTGTATAATCCTGGAGGTACATTTAAACTCTCATTCCTCAGCTCATCAGGAAAGTCACAGGAAAAGCTGAATTCCTCTCTCTCCACCCAGCTATGTTACTTCTTCCTTCAACATTCCTAGAACTAGAATTAAAGGTGTGGGTAACCACTATCTGACCTTCAGGGCTTGGCTAGATAAGGCCTTTTTTAAAAAAAAACAATTAATTAGCTCTTTAAATGGCCATTAATAACATGACAAAAAGTTTAATTTATATATATAATTTTCATAAATTGAGATAATATTTATACTAAAAGATGATGAAATTGGTAGTAATTAGTAGTAATGAAATACTTTTTTAATTTTGGTTTTTCTTCTGTCCCATATTAGGTGGCTCTTCTGATATAATACAGAGATTTTGCATTTTCCTTTATCAAGTATGCTTCAATTTAAAGAAGAGAGCCACACTCCAATTCCAAGCCAGCTTTAATTTATAATTAAACTAGGACTTCAACTTTTTATAGAAATAAAGATATTTTACCCTGTATATTGGTACCAATAGGTCCAATGTTTCTTTGCTTGTAAATTTTTTCTGGATAGCCTTCCCTTTTGATTTAGACATCTAAATTCAAGGTCTTTTAACTTCTTTTAAATGTCTTTTTTTTTTAAACTTTATTTATTTATTTATTTGCCTTGGTGTTTTGCCTGGAACTGGAACTACAGACAGTTGTTAGCTGCCATGTGGGTGCTGGGAATCGAACCCGGGTCCTCTGGAAGAGCAGACGGTGCTCTTAACCACTGAGCCATCTCTCCAGCCCCGGTCTTTTAACTTCTTGAAGGTGAGTATTTCTGTTTTTCTGTAAAGACAGAACCATGCTCTAACTCTTGTTTGGTGAAATTTTCGTACAACTTAAAAAAATGTCACTGATTTTAAAAAAAAATCCGTGGATGAGCCATTATTTCTTCTTATCAAGAAGTTTCTTCTGTTCAAATTGAGTCTTTATTAATTTTGATGGTATCAACAGCTTTTCTTCACCTGTGGAAACAAGCAAAATTCCTTTCCCAATGTAGCACATAGCCTGGCTTCCATTCTGAGGGCAACACATCTCTGAAGTAGACAGGCTATTTTAACTCAGTGGTTTTTTTTTTTTTTTTTTTTTTTTTTCCATAATCCAATGCCTTTCTGCAGCTGTTGTTTCTTTCTCATTAGCATTGAGAAAATTTAAAGTTAATAAAGCATTATGCACTCTATTTCTGAGGGTCTTTGTTACCACTTTATGTTTATTTAGCATATTCTTTACAGTTCAATTTAATCTTTCTATGACTGCTTGACCTGTAAGATTGTGTAGTATACCTATAATATGTTTTTTAGTATAATAAGCAAAAAAATGTTTAATTTTCTAGAAACATATGTTGGAGCATTGTTGGTCTTAATTTGTACAGGTATTCTTATAATATCTATAAATTCTAGCAAATATATGATTGTAGAATCAGCCTTCTCAGAACTCAAAGCAGTTGTCCATTGAAATCCTGAAAATGTATCTATTGTATGGTGTATATATTTTGGTGTTTAATTCTAGACCTATTTTATAACCTAAATAATTAATAGAATCTTCTCATTGTATTTTTTTGTATTTTTTTCAGGAACAATTTTTAATCCTCAACCTAGCAATTTTTTTTTTTACATCTTCAAACATTCTTTCTAAAGAATCTATATTTGAGCAAGCTAATAAGATATCAACCACTTCTAACAGCTACTGTACAAAATATTAGCACTGAGTGGGGCTATTTAACATTCCTTGTGGGATAACCTTTCAATGTTGTCCTTTATAGACTGAGAATTATTATAAGTGGACACTGTAAAGGTACTTTTTTCCTTTCCTGTTCTTGTAGTGGTGTAGTGAAAAAAAATGTCCTTTAAGTAAAACACTATGATAGGCCATTCTTTAAAGAAGGCAAAGAGATTCTAGATAGTATAGAGCCCATTAGCTGAATCATCTTGTTTATCGCTCTTAGATCTGTTACCATTCTTCATTTTCCAGTTTTCTTTACAGGGCTGGTTGATTCTTCAATATGCTCAGCATTTAACTGCTTCTGTACCAGCTGTCCTAAGGCCTGCCATTTCTCTTTTGTTAAAGGCATTGCCAAACTCATATAGACTTATCTGTTAACCATTTTAAAGGTAGAACTGTAGGTGTCTTTGGAAGATCAGCAGCTGTTGTGCCTTGTTAGTCACATATGGATTTAATTTTCCTGTCTGTTTTTCTGGTCCTATGCATTCTAGGCATCTCACACTCTGTTTTACCTGGGTGACTGATTTCTCCTTTTTTAGCTTCATTTATGTTTGTGTGCATTTTTGTTTTACCTGCATGTATGAGGATGCCAGATTCCATGAAACTGGGGTTATAGATAGTTGTGAGCTGCCATGGGAATTAAACTCTGACCCTCTGGAAAAGCAGTCACTGCTCTTAACCAATGAGCCATCTCCAACATTCCAGTTTCTAAAAGCTAAACATTTACCTCATGAATGGGTCAATTTGGATGCCAAGATTCTGGTAACATTATTGTAATACCCCCACACATGTCTACAAAACCTTTAATGGCAACATTATTATTAGTATTTTTAATTTTAGTCTTTATTTATAAAAGTTTTCCAAAATATTCACTTTATGGTTTTTCCCAATTTTTTGTTCTCTTTTCTGTCTAGATCATGATGGTGTTTTAAGAGTAGGCTTTAGTTTCTTTAATTGCCCTGGGAAGCTGTTTCCTCTACAGTGACAGCATAAGACTAATTGGATCTGATACAGGGGCCTGAGAAAGCCCCCAGAGCATTTCTTGAAGGTAAAATTACCTTGCATGTTTCTTGTTGACATGCACTTACTTGCTGGTCCAATGCCTGCCTTTGCCACACTTCTGTATACTCCCTTAGCAAACACATTATTTCTGGGAATGCCTTGTTTACAGTTCCTTTTTGGATGACCTTGTTTTTCCACAGTTGTAACATTTGATATTTTGATTTTTCTTTAAACCACTAGAATTAACCTCTCCTACCCAATTATCACCATAGTTATAAGATTTTGTATTAATTCAGGATCCAATCCTCCAAGGGTGCTGATCTTTAATGGCCTAATTATTCTGACTCCAATCTCTCTCTCCTTAACTCATCAGAGAAGTCAAAGGGAAATTAAATTCCTCCTCCCTCTCCCTCTGCCCAGCTATTTTTAACTCTGTGTTCAACATTCCTAGAACTTTAATTTAATTCTAGAGGATTAAAGGTGTGAGTCACCACTTCCTGACCTTGGCTTGGCTCTGTCTTCTGTTATTTTAGGCTACTTTTATTAAATATATATCACACTCATAAGATAACTTGTTTAAGGGTTTTTTTTTTGGTTTTTTTAATTGAAAGGATGATTTTATTTTTGAACACTTTATTTTTGTACACAGTGAAAATAAATAAAAACACATCCAGAAACTGTAAATCATTCCTCTAATTCCATAATTCAGGAGGCTGACGTAGTGGAGCAATCAAATAATAAGGCCCTGTTTCAAAAGAGAAAAAATGTATACATTACATACACATGTATAATAAACATGGAGCAATCAAATAATAAGGCCCTGTTTCAAAAGAGAAAAAATGTATACATTACATACACATGTATAATAAACATGGAGCAATCAAATAATAAGGCCCTGTTTCAAAAGAGAAAAAATGTATACATTACATACACATGTATAATAAACATGGAGCAATCAAATAATAAGGCCCTGTTTCAAAAGAGAAAAAATGTATGCATTACATACATAATAAACTTCAAAGATATACTTGTGAAGGTATAGATTTATTGTTATAAAACTCTATTTCGGGCTGGAGAGATGGCTCAACGGTTAAGAGCACTGGCTGTTCTTCCAAAGGACCGGGGTTCAATTCCCAGCACCCACATGGCAGCTCTCAACTGTCTATAGTTCCAGTTCTAGGCAAACACCAAGGCAAATAAATAAATAAAGTTTTTAAAAAAAAAAAAAAAAACAAAAAAAAACTCTATTTCAGGAAAAGAACATTTAATGCCTGAGGGCAGGAATGCACCTGACAGCCAATAGATTCAAAAGTTAGTTTCATGCCTAAAAGTTTAGCTAGCAGATTCAGGGCTTGTGTTTATACCAAAAGGGTAGCCAATGGTTGCTATACCCCATACCTCTTTGCCCAATCCTGAAATGTCAAGGCATGTAGCACCCCACTTAAGTACACTTTTCTCTAACACCCCCCCCCCCCCGGGCTTATGACTGAAACCCCCTGCTGCACAGGAACACAGGGTTTTGGCCTGGGTTTGTTTGAACCCGTCCAAAACAATAAACTCACCTTCATGTATTTACATCAAATCCAGCTCCCTGGTGGTCTTGGGAGGTGGGGTCCCTTAACACGGGAACAATATCACTCACTGAAAATAACCAGACACAGCCCTAGAATACCATGATGCCCACTGGACAATATATAAGCAGCAACCAAGAGCAATGCTCTACTTTTCAAATCTAGAAAGAAGAAATCACCTTGATCTGTCCCGAAGCTAGAATGTCTCCTCTAGAATACTCATTTTGGAATCAGAGACTTCTGTAAGAGACCGGACCTGCCTTTAGTTAAGATACATGGCACACAGGTCAGCAGCCTTGGGAAAATAGGCTTAGAACCTGAGTTTGAAATTTAGAGTGTGAATCTTGTGTAATGCCCATTGGCATAATAAAATATAACTTTTGTTACACTAATTATGCATACTTATATTCTTGATATAAAAATTAGGACCATTTTCCTATTAGATATAAGTCTGCATCAGAGTCAGGAAAGAAAAACTTTTCTAAACCAAATGAAAGACAACAATGTTTTTCAAGAATCATTTGTTGATTTGTTATTATACACCTAAAGCAACTTGTTTTTGCTGTAATTGCTTTATAAGTCAGAAGCATTTTTTAAAACAAACTTATCCCCATTTCTATATGTATGTCCATTTTATTTTTTTTTAAATACTTTTATTATATTATTTGCTTGCATGTCTGTAAGGGTGCCAGATTTTGAAGTTAGAGACAGTTGTTAGCTGCCATTTGGGTGCTGGGAATTGAACTCTTCTAAATAAGACTTTAGAAGAGCAGTCAGTGCTCTTAACCACTGAGCGATCTCTCCAGCCCTATGTGTATGTTTATATGTTTGAGAAATTGTATTCTATGTGTGTACAGGTGGCACACCAGAAAAGAGAGTTTCAGAGCCCCTGGACCTGGAGTAGCAGCTGCTTAGGAGCCTTCCAATTTGGGTGCTGAGATCTGAACTCAGATCATCCCCAAGAACATGTGTGAAGTGACCTACCAATCTCCATAGTACTTTTTATCCAAAAATTAAAAGTCAACAAGTTAACAACAACAACAACAACAACAAAACCTACATAAATAAATGATCTACGGGAATAGGATGCATCTATAGTGACATGTTCTATGTAGTCAATTTGTACCATGAATTAAACACAATTCAGTGACAATGTCTAACAATAACAGGAAAGCTGATTCCAAAGGAGCATGCAAAGTAGAAACACTCAAAATTTTCAATGGTTTTGTGAAAAAACAGTACACACACTGACACAATGCCACTCCTATATTTACCACAAAAGCTACAATAATCAAGAATGTATACAATATTTATGAAAGAATACAGGAGATAGAGAGAAAAAGCAAAGAACAAAAGCAATATAACTTAATATCTGTGCATTCATCCCTAGCATGGTTCTTTATACTCAGCAATATTTGGGTATTTATGGTCTTTTGTATTTCCATATAAACTTTAAATTTTCTTCCTTTGTTGAATCTTTGTGTGGCTTGAGTATCAAGGTGAGTGGCCTCATAAAATGGATGTGTCTCCTGTTTCTATTTTGTGGAATAATTTAAGGAGTTTTGGCATTAGTTCTTCTTTGAAAATCTGGTAAAAATTTGCTCCAAAACTGTCTACTGTTTTATCTGATTATCTGATTATGCCGAAAGGGTAGCCAATGATTGCTGTACCCCAGACCTCTTTGCCCAATTCTAGAATGTCAAGATGTACAGCATCCTGTTTACATATGCTTTTCTTTTAAGAACAAACAAACAAACAAACAAACAAAAAAAACCCCTCACCTCTGGACTTCTGGCCAAAACTCTCTGCTGCACCAAAACAAAGGGTTTGACCCAGGTTCCTTTGAACCTGTCCAAAGTGCTTACATTGAATCCTGCTCCTCTGTTGATCTTTGGGGTTCCTTGACATGGGTATAACAGGTATGTTAAAAAAAAAACTTTTAAATTGATAAAAGAAAGAAAAGAGACTTAAGAACTTTGTTGATGGTTAGTGAAGAGAGTAACTTAGCTCAAGAAACCTCATTTTGTGTTCTAGTAGCCATTTTGTATTATAAAGGTAAAATAAAGTTCAATTTCACATTCCTGGTAGGGGTTTGCCCAGTTTAAAGAAAGAATAAGCTAAGCACTATCTAAGGATATCTGGATAATTCAACCCTAAGGCAGTAAAATGGCCACCCTACCCACGTGGGGTTCAGGAGTGTTAAGCTGTAAAAAGTTTCTAAACACAAGCCAATCAGCTGCATACTTGTACCTTTGTGGTTTTGCCTTTAAAAAAGCTTGTGTAAGCTGGAGAGGTGGCTCAGTGGTTAAGAGCATTGACTGCTCTTCCAGAGGACCGGGGTTCAATTCCAGCACCCACATGGCAGTTCACAACTGTCTGTAGTTCCAGGCAAACACCAAGGCAAATAAATAAGGTTAAAAAAAAAAAAAAAAAAAAAAAGCTTGTGTAATTTAGGGTGCTCAACTCTTTCTTGCCTTTCTACAGTGAGTGCATGGAACAAGCTCCCTGCCTGGCTTGTATTGTGCTGACAATAAACCTTGCTGTTGCATTTTGGACACCTCTGTCTCTGGTGGTTTCTCTGGGGGTTGAGCTTCAGGCAAAAACAATTAGGTGGTACAATGGGTACAAAAGCATAAGGACTTAAGTTCAAAGCCCCAGCACCCATACAAAAAGACAGCCACACCTCTAACCTCAGGGCTTTGGGTGGCAGAGACCTGAGGCTTGTTGGGTTTTGCTAACTGCCAGCCTAGCTCCAGGTTCAGTGAGAAACACTGTCTCAAAGCAAAGCACTAAAACAGAATATAATAAAGGAGAAATATACTTCAAACAGATATACACAGACATGCAAACATGCACAGCTACACACACACATACACACACACACACACACACACACACACACACACACACACACAAAACAACAACAGCAAAAACCAAAGCAACATTCATCTGAGACTTCAGAGATAGAGAGGTAGCTATGGTGAAGGACACTTGCTATTCTTGCTGAGGATCTAGCTCTTGTTCCAAGTACCCACATGGTGGCTCAGAACTTGTCTATCAGCTCTAACTCTGATTCTGGGAGATCTGATGTTCTCTTCTGGCCACAGTGAGACCCTGCACACACAAGATGCTCACATACATGCAGGAAAAGCACTCACATAACATGAAAATAAATAAATAAATAAATAAATAAATCCTTGAAAGTAAAAAGATTTTTAAAAAAAGATTAAGATAAAAGTTAAAACTATGGCCCAGCTTTGGAACACAGTCCAATTCAGAAATATTATCATATAAAAGCTCTTTCAGAAGACACAACTTCAATGTCCAGCACTATCATGGTGGCTTACAACCATCTGTAACTCAAATTTTAGGAAATCCAATGGCCTCTTCTGTTCTCTTAGGGCACTGTACTCACACATGCACCCAAAGAGAGGCATCTTGAGCTTAAATCTAGAACAGTGCTGTGGTTAATATTAGAGGCTGGGAAAGGATTAATTAACAGTACTTTGCTCCACACCCAATCATGCCTTGGAATGTCACAGGGGCAGAGGAAGCATTGGAATGGCCCAAAGAAAGGAAGGCTATTATCATAGACCATGGTCTTTGTAAGGATGAGAAGCAACAAGGATGCCAGGGAGCCATTCTCTGACAGTCCAGACACCTGTTGTTCTCCTAGGTTTGGTCAAAAGGACAAAATCAACTTTGTTATTAGAGAGAGGATGCTATTGTTACAGTATTTTACTTAATACTTTTCTAGCCTCTAGTACTCTTTGGGTACCAGTCCTAACCCAGGAGCCCTCTCTGACCTCTGTGTTTCTCCCTCTGCCCTGGGCACAAATCCTGCACAGGTTCATGCCTGCAGATCTGCCTCTTCCACAGCACCATGGTGAGGTAGACATTGAATCTTCTAATTAGTACCTGAGAGCCCTTCATGTGTTCAGAATGATGGGGGTATGAAAACAGAATATGAGATGTATATCAAACCACCACCTGCTCGCCGCGGAGTGCCAGTGCCTGTCATGGACATGAAGAATGTGCATCCTGAGTTGGTAAGTCCTCTTAAAGGATCCTTGTCAGAGAAAATATGGAAACTGCTTATTCTCCTTGCCCTTGCTCATGCAGGGAAAATACTCGAGGTGCTTATTTCTATAAGTGTAGGCAAACACCTTTCTACAGCACTCACATGTGTAACCTTCTAGAAACTCTGTCAAACACAGAGTAAGTACTGAAGGGTGTGATAAACATTGTTCCTTCTCTTCACTTCCTCAAACAGGATTTTAAAAAAAACAGAAACAGATACCATATGTAGGTATGGTTGCACAGACCTGTGCACCTCTGCAGAAGCAATCAGAAGTGCAAGGACATCCTTGGCTACTAGGGAGTTTGAGGCCAGACTGGACTATATGCGATGTGTGGGTTTTATTTGAAGTACCCTTTAAAGCCCTTTAACAAAACAAACAAACAAACAAACACAGAAACATCAGACTGTGCTACAAGTTTAAAATTAACACCAAGACACCCACAACTAGTTTCCCAGACTTCCAAGTGCAATATCTTCTTAGTTTATAACTCACTGCTTTAAACTTTGGGAGAAGATTCCAGAGCTAGAATGTTCACATACAGTGAGCATGAGCCAGGCATGATGGGAATGCTAGTAATCTCAGCCCCGGACAAGCCAAGCGGGAGAACTGCTGAGTTTTACCGAGTCTGTAGAACATCACAGGTGTTGATTCTAGAGCACGCTGAGCCTTATCCCAGGAGTCTCTGAGTGACAGTTCACCCAGAAGGAAGAAAGAGGCAAAGAGGTGTCAGATCCATGTGTCCATGTCAGGAGTGAGGTCCAACACCTGTGATCCTAGCCAGGAAAGGCAGAGACAGGAGGATCCAGCTTTCCATGTCAGACACACTATCTAGCTAAAGGATAGCTCAAAAACAAAACAAAGACAACTCAAAGCCCCAAACAAGGAGGTGTGAATATGTTGGGGGCAGGTGATAGGACATCTCCAAATGTTCTGCTCAAGACACTTTGAATTCTAGCACCAGACACCTTATTGTCAGCCCTCCAGGATGAGGGGTCAAGAGTGCAAATAAGCAATAATCTGCAAAAGAATTCTTCCTTAAACTTCACATCATTCTACCTCTCTGTAACAGATTGAAACATTACATCCGAGGGCTGGAGAGATGGCTCAGAGGTTAAGAGCACTGACTGTTCTTCCAGAGGTTCTGAGTCCAATTCCCAAAAACCACATGGTGGCTCACGTTGAAAGACCCCAGCCTCAAAATTTCCACAAAGCCAATTAGCTGAGAGTCATCCTGAGGACAAGGCCTCAGTATATCAGAGAGCCGACAGTCAGGAATTATTAAACCAATTAGCAAGGAGTCATCCTGCGGGCAAAGCCTCAGTATATCAGTCAAGGTTTCTTAAAAAGATAAGGAAGGCCATGGGAGGGTGAAGAGACCGGGAGTGTCTATCTTAACACAAACCAGATGTTCACAACACCTCCAGGAACCTTATCACATCACCCATTAGCAGGAACTTTACTGACTGAATAAAAAGAGAGAGTGTTCTTTGTGGG
>PVIH01023195.1:0-25386 GCA_004025045.1 Sigmodon hispidus
TTAAAAGTGATAAGTACAATTTTACCAGAGGTGGAGCCTGACAAAAATTATACCTGGGTCTAACCAACACATCTAATAGTACAATGGCCAAATTCTAAGTGTCAGTGGGATGCCATGTTTCAAAAGCAAGTTAGTAATATGAAAGGAACAACACCAAAGTTTGAACTATGACCTCCATATAGGCATGCAAGCATAAGCACACATACACATACACATCCACAAACACACACCCACAAACACACACACACAGGATACTATGTGTCAATATATTGTATGTCTAATAAAGTCTGGCTGAGAAATCAAAGGACAGAGGTACATTTAGCCAGGAAGGTCAGGGAGTATTGGTTTACACCTATAATCCCAGCACTCAGATGCAAAAAACTGTCTGGATATCTGTGAGTTAAAGGCCAAACAGAGCCAGGGTCTGGTAGTACATACCTTTTATCCTAGCACTAGGAAAGTTGAAGGGGGAAGTGAGAGATCTGGTCAGAGAAAGAGGAGGCAGGAATGTAATACATCTTCCCTATTGGCTCAGGACTAAGAGTTATTTATTCTGGGGATTCATGAGGAGTGGCTAGGTGAGAAGTGGTAGTGTCTTGTTTTTCTGTCTCTTTGATATTTCTGCTTTTCCCCAATATCTGGTTCTTGGCTTTCTATTCTAAAACCAAGTAAAAAAACAAACACTCACTGTTGTGAAAGCAGGTGTGTTATCAGGTGTGCGTGCACACGCCTGCACACACACAAACAAGTGAGCACGTGCCCACACACTAACACACATGACTACAGTCTTTCCCCAAACATACATACAAAAAAACCAATTCATTGAAGAGGATGGTATGAGAAACCTCTTTGGCTGGGCATCACCCATATAAAATAGAAGAATTTTAATTCAAGTGAGATTATGAATGAACAGGCAGTATGCTCTTTACTTTGTGTCATAGTAAAAACTTGGGGAACACAAATGACACTCTGGAAGGCTGGATATACGAATTGGACAGAGATGTTTTTAGCACCATGACATGCATATTTAAGTGTATACTTAGAAAAAATTATAAAGAAATTTGAAATCATGAGCTTGTAATTATGATGATCATAGTTCTTACCAAAGCTAGATTAAGAGCTTACCAGAATTCCACTGGCTCATGCTAAAACACTAACATTTTGAAGTCTTTGAGCAACAACAGTACTGCAAGAAAAAATATTTAATCATTTTTCTGCATAACTTACTTCACTTAGAATTTAGACACACTAAGAGGACAGACAAGTAGTTAGGAAGCAGCTCCATGGAAGAGAGACAGCATCTGAAGAGTAGAACCCTATATTTGAAATCAAATATTGTGTGTTACAGATTTCAACTGAAACAAATGGTCCTTCCATATCTTAAGAGGGACATATAATCACTTGGTCCATTTTACACAATGTGTGAATGGGGACAGATAAAACATGGATTAAAACCAAGAAAAGAAAAATAAGGAATGAGAAACCTCTTTCCATCTCACATACTCTGATCCCTTGTAGTGTATGTAAATATCTGAATACTATTGGGTCTAGAGTGCCACTAGGCAGACATATTTGGATTAATTATCTAAGGGTTCTTGAGTCTAGATTTGATTGTTACACCAAATAATTTTGAAGTCCTATAGGTCAGTTGTCACGCGCACCCTTGCCAGCAAGGAAAGCGCAACACCCAGGATCTTCTTTCAGCAGTTTATTCAGAACCTTTACAATTGTTCTCTCTTTGTTCTTCTTCTGCTTCTCCTTCTCCTTCCCCGGGAAACCCCGCCCACTGACTAGAAACTCTCAGGGCATCCAATCCCAATAAGCCATGTGGGCACAGCTCATAGGTCCACATACGCAACAGCAAACCACACCTCAGGCTCAAGCCAAATAAGGAGTTGTTTATCAAAAGAAGGCACTCACCCACGGGGGGTGGATGGAGGCCAGAAATCAGCACCATCTTTAGCGTGCAGCAGCAGGCAGCTCTCTACATCTCCCCCTTATTTAATAATTAATAAATCAAGCAAAAGCAGCAGGCAAGAGCAGAGGCCTAATCCCCATTGTGCAAGAGGACTTGTGCTATCCCTAATCCAGGTGTCATCCACTTAGACAGGGACAGACCTGTCTGGCACCCGTTTTTATGAGGACAGGATAGTGGGTGCCAACCTGTATGCAATTAGGCATGCTCTTCATGAAGCCTTACCTAGGCAAAACCATGTGCAGTGCTTAGCCTCGCAACCCGTGCCAAACATTACTCTTTCAAGGCAGTAAGCCAAACATGTGGGGGCTGTCCCACCTCAATGGCGGTAAAGGCTTGAACAATCACGGCCATGCTCCTACGTTATGTGAACCTCATTTTGCAGATGCACCACAGGCAAATCAGAATTATCAGCACCATCAAGCCAGCCAGAGCACCCATTCCTGCCCATTCCTTCAGATGATTGAGGGCAGTGGACATCCATCTCGTCAGTCCTTCAGCAACTTCAGAGTCCACTCGAGTTGAATTCACAGCAACAATTGCAACTCTCAACTTCTCCGTGGTCGCTTCGAATTCACCTGACCAATTTCCTATAAAATAACTTGACACAACTTTAGACAAATTTGCAGTATAGGAAAATTTTCATACTGAATAGAAGTCACACATAGGGCCTGATACTTCCATTCACATCCCAACTGAGCCATCTGCCAGAGGACATCAACCTCCTCTTGCACCAGGTCAATCCTTTGGTGGACCAACATCAGCCCACCTTTAAGCTGGCCAGAAATGCCTCTTTGAATATCTAAGGCATGGGCTACATTGGCAGACAAATTATTAAGTGTTTGAGCCATCTGGACAGTGTGACTCATAGCAATGGCAGCCATGGTGGCCCCAATTGCGGCTAGGGAAATGGCTGTAACAACAGTTACAGTAACACCAAAATCTCTCCTAGCTCTAAACAAGCTCATGGCATTAGGGCTTTGTACCAGCACAGGTACCCATTCCAGGGCCAATCCTTGCCCTCAAAGTCAGCATCATACTTGTCATTTTGGACCTTCCTGGTTAGCCGTTCTGGTACCCACACTGGATCTTGACGGTCCTGAGAAAAGACACAATCAGAACCTCTCGCCCATGTAAGCACTGGATCAGGACCATGCCAATGGCCCTTGAAAATATCCTTCCATTTCACCATGCCTCTGTGGCTAGGGGTGAGAATCAGATGTCTATCTGCCATGGAGCGGCCATCAACATCCAAATTTAAAAAATTAAGGGTAAACAGAGCTATATATAGTCTTTTTTGGGGGGTGTGGCTGTGGCCTATTCCCCCTTTTTGTTTTTGTAAGCATTCCTTCAGCATGCAATGAGCACATTCCACTACACCTTGTCCTTGTAGATTGTAAGGCAATCCATGAGTTACTTGTACATCTATTTGCCTGCAGAATGCAGTAAACTGTGTTCCAGTATAAGCAGGGCCATTGTCAGTTTTTACCTGCAGGGGCTTTCCCCAAGCTGCCCAGGCCTCTAGGCAGTGCGCAATGACATTGCGTTCTTTCTCTCCTGACATGGCAGTGGCATGCAAGATACCAGAGCACGTATCTACAGAAACATGTACATACTTCAAAGAGCCAAATTCAGAAATGTGAGTAACATCCATTTACCATACTTTTAACGGCAAGATCCCTCTGGGATTAACACCTAGGGAAGGTGAGTGGTGGTACACTACACATTGAGCACAATCCAAAACTATTTGATGTGCCTCAGCTCTGGATATCTGGAACTTTTGTTGTAAGGTCTTAGCATTCACATGATATAGCTAGTGAAATTCTTGAGCTTTGACTACAGGAGAGGTAAAGAATACCCAGTCCTGTCTAGTGCACATATCCACATTGGCATATGGATATGTGCACTGAGTGGACTGAGAAGGCCAGTATGAGCACGGATATGTTGAGGAAAAAATCTCTCCTTTCGTTGCAAAATCAAGTCTTGCAAGTGGTTAAATAGGACAGTGACCGTACTGGATGATTTGATTGGTCCTGCCACTTCAAACACCTTTAAAGCATTAACCACATAGGCTGAGTCAGATATCAAGTTAAAGGCAAAATGGCATTCTTTAAACACTTCACACACTATTTGAAGCTCCACTACCTAAGGAGTACCAGGAGTAAATTGATGTTGAACTGGTTGTTTGCCTTGCACCATATAGGCACCTACTCCTGTTTTCAAGCCATCAGTGAATACATTGACAGCTCCCGCCACCGGCTCTGCAGCGGTGACCTTCGGAAAAGTTATGGGATGCTCCTTAAAAAATGTAAGAGGATGTTGTGGGTAATGATTATCCATTTTTCCAGCAAAGGTACAGCGAAGAATTGCCTAATCATCAACAACAGCACACAGGGTGTTAACTTGTGCTGCTGTGTATGGCACAATTATTATGGCTGGTGCATGCCCAAAATACTGAATGGATTGCTGGATGCCATTCTGAGCTAAATCAGCTACTGCTGTAGGGTAATGTTCTATACTTTTACTAGGCGATACCTTTGGGTGTATACACAACAGTGGACCTGATTGCCATAGTACCCCTGTGGGTTGTCTGAATGTAGGCAAAAGGCATAGGGCAAAATCTTTTCCTTCCTCTATCCTATTTAGACAGGCATCCTGCAACCTCTGTTCAACTACCTGCAGTGCCTTTCAAGCTTCCACTGTCATCACTCGCGTGGAGTCTAAAGCCGACTCTCCTTTCAGAATGTCATAAAGGGGTTTCAATTCACAATTTGCAATCCTAAGATAGCCTCTAATCCAATTAATATCTCCCAACAACTCTTACTCTGAGTCTGTAGACTCAGGAGTTTCTATATCAGCAAGGTCGGGATACAACTCTCCCCCTTCACTCTGTCCTTCTTCACTGCCTGCCCACTCCGATCTCTCCTCCCAGCACCTCCAAGGTGGCCTGTTATCAGCGTCAGGTGGCCATGGCAAATGGAACCACACCTGCCTAGAACCAATCCACAGCTTTTGATCTTCCGTTGAAACAAAAGCAGAAACTCTTTTCCCAAGTAACATATTCTTATAAACAGATTTCAAAGTCAGGATAGCTTTAAAGTATATGCATTTATTTAATTTAGCAGCCTTAGTAATCAGTTGTCTCTCTGCAGTTAGCTCATTAAAAGTTAAAAAATTACAAGAAAATACAATAACCACAATAAACTCTCTGTTTATCTGCCATCTTTATGTGGCTTTTTTGTCTTTATTTCCTTCCCCATTTAGAGGTTTTGAGAGTCTAAATCTGTTTTATTGAGAATTCTTAATCATTTTTCAACTCAAAGAGCTTTTAAAATGTTGCTATCTCTTTAAATGCTGACTCCGCCCCTCTTGGCTGCTTTTCAATATGGAGTAGGAATCCACGAATCTCTCCCACTGCTAGCAAGCAGAGCAGACTCAGAAAAACCTTAATGAAGCAGCTCCTTAAGAGCCAAAAAAATTGGATGTGAGGTTGAAGACCCCATCCTTGTATAACCTTTAATTCCTACCTTAAAAATCTTTTCAGAGCCCTTACCAAACAGCCCCAGCTTTGCTAATGCTTTTACTTTCACTTTGAGCTCAAGTTTGCAACTGCTGTTGCTTTCACTTTAAGACTAAGGCTGCCACGTCCTTTAAGCTCAAGGTTGCCGTGCGTCCACGGCTACAAGAGGTTACACCCACTCGTCAGTGAGCTCCCTCTTCTCCGCCTTATCTACAGGTCGGAGCTACCCGCTTTGACTGCGGATCCCAATTTACCTGGGACTTACCAGTCGACACCCCCCCCACTGCAGAAAGTTCTGATGCCTGAAGCTCGCAGGAGTTGCTCCCCATACGGGCCACCACTTGTCGCGCGCACCCTTGCCAGCAAGGAAAGCGCAATACCCAGGATCTTCTTTCAGCAGTTTATTCAGGACCTTTACAATTGTTCTCTCTTTGTTCTTCTCTCTGCTTCTCCTTCTCCTTTCCCGGGAAACCCCGCCCACTGACTAGAAACTCTCAGGGCATCCAATCCCAATAAGCCATGAGGGCACAGCTCATAGGTCCACATATGCAACAGCAAACCACGCCCCAGGCTCAAGCCAAATAAGGAGTTGTTTATCAAAAGAAGGCACTCACCCACGGGGGGTGGATGGAGGCCGTAAATCAGCACCATCTTTAGCCTGCAGCAGCAGGCAGCTCTCTACAGTCAGTTTTGTAAAAGACACTCCAAATGGAATCTAAAAGTTATGGATGACACCATTCTTCTGGGTTAGGAAGAGAGGAAAGTCCTAAGCCTGAAGTGAAGGGCATCCTTAGAAATCAGAGCAGACCAAGGAAGGCCAGGTACTCACTGAGTCATCATCATTGTTTCACTGCTAACGTTTAAGCTGGTCCATGTGAATAAGAGAAAGTGTACCTCTTGATTGTGTTTAGCCTTTCAACTGCAGGGGGACTCAGGCTCCTCCTGGAGTCCTATCATTCTCTTAGCCCCGGGGACATTTTATTATTCTCCATATTTACACTTGAGCAAGTTGATTGCCTTATTCTCAAAGCAGCATGATTGGACTTCGAAAGGGACAAAGCCAAATGCAAATACTAAATCAAAAATAACACAGTGTGCTAGATTTTTCACAAACAATTTTTTCATAGACTTGTACCATTGGGAAGTTCTCAGACAAGATTGACATAAAGAAAAACAAAAGAAACAAAAGGTAACTGAAAAACAAAATTTTCTTAAGGTTTCGTGCTACCACTCTGAAGCCAGATCCTATGTGGCACAGTGGGAATTTTTCTAACTTATCCATCTTTCATTTATATAACAATAAATTATTTTGGAGGTTGTTTAGCCTTGTGGAATACACACCTTTCATGCTATCTTTCTGTTTTACAATCAAATGTAAGAAAACCAAAACACTTTTTAAAACCAGTAAGGTTACTGTTGTTAGCGCAAAGCTAACATATGCTGAAACATTAAATCTATTAAAGTGATTCAGAGGGATAAATAAGTCTACAGTATTAGAAAGACTTTATATAGCATTCATTCTTGTCATATTATGTCATATTTTGCTACATGCCTTTAATCCTAATCTTGATGGGATAGGGTATATGAGGGCTAATAGAAACCAGGCAGGGACAGAAGTGACTGGGAGAACAACAGGCAGAAGCAACTGGCAGAAGTAACTGGCAGAGGTGACCAGGAATGAGGCTGAGGAAGTTGTAAGACAGCTGAGTGAGAATTGACGGTGGTGCTTCCTCTCCCTGATATTTCAGCTTTCCCCCAATATTTGGCTTTGAGTCTCATTCGTGCTACTACAGGAATAATATTGATTTGAACTCCCATTGTTATAACAAATTTCTCCATATATTCATGACTATCTCAGCCACATAAGGCTTAATATACCTTCTCACACTTTCAGTTTCAATGCACTCTATACTTGGTTTTACTTGGGTTAAGATTCCAATGTCTACAAATTGAGTGGAGACTTCTTTGTAAAAGCCAGTAGGAATTTTAAGATTTTGTTCAGCTTTAGTGTCTAGTAGAACTGAAATTTGAATACCATTTACTTAAAATATTAGATTAGAAATATTATTAAACTGTTGGTCAAAAAATAATTTTTAGTATTTCTAAAATCTCCCATATAACAGATGGATTTGCTTTAAATTTAAAATATAAAATAATAACTATTGAACAACTTTACTATCATCATTACTATTAGAGAAAAATAAAAAGAAATTCTGACAAGTTTTTAAATCCCTGGTTTCTGGATTCCCACCATTGCCAATGAAAGAATGGAGCTGAAAATGAAACCTCACCAAGGGGAAGGGTCAGAAGTTGAGTCAGTAAAGAGGATCAAGTATAACCATAATGACCATGGCTTGGGGTGCCTATGTCTCCAAGACTGCCAAAGGGGTGGTAAAAACCAAAACAGTAAATTGTCTGGGATGGAGCCTACATGATCATGGTAGATGATATTTTTTTATATGTTGTCATATATGGCTAGCCAGAATTTTGTTGAGAAATTTTTCTTCAATATCCATGAGGGATATTGGTCTCTAATTCTGTTTCTTTGTTGCGTCTTTGAGTGGCTTGGATATTAGGGTAATTGTGGACTCATAAAAAGAGTTTGACAATATTCCTTTACTTTCTACTGTGTGAAACAGTTTGAGGAGTATTGGTAGTAATTCTTCTTTGAATGTCTGGTAGAATTCTGCAATGAAACCATCTGGACCTGGGCTTTTTCACTTGGGAGGATTTAATGACAGCTTCAATTTCCTTTAGGGTTATAGGTCTGTTTAGGTATTTAATCTGATCTTGATTTAATTTTTGCAAATGAAACCTGTCCAGAAAGCTGTTTAATTCTTCTATGTTTTCTATTTTTGTGGAGTACAGATTTTCAATGTATGACCTAATAATTCTCTGGTTTTCATGGGGGTCTGTTGTTATGTCCCCTTTTTATTTCTGATTTTGTTGATGTGGTTTCTCTCTCTGTGTTTTTGGTTAGTTTGTATAAGGGTTTATCTATCTTGTTGACTTTCTCAAATAACCAACTCTCTGATTTATTGATTCTTTGTATTGCTCTTTTTGTTTTGATTGTATTGATTTCAGCTCTAAGTTTGACTATTTCCCACAATCTACAACTTCTAGGTGAGTTTGTTTCAAAAGAGAAGGAGAGTGTGTCATCATTAAGGATGTGCTAACATAATTAATGGGTTTGAACATTTATTCAAGTAGTGTCATGGAAAGCAGGCAATATACCTTGACCTAGAGGCATGGCCTTTGGGCCTTGAGGCCCCAGAGTACAGGGCATGGTCAGGCCACTGAATACCAGTTTTCTTCCTGTTTTCTTTTTCATGCTCTTGGAGGAAAGTCTAGACGGGCTTCTAATGAGTGCACTGATCCAGTTTTCCAGAAATTGCTCAACTGATAAATCCCTTGGATCAGTGAGTGATTTTCAATAGAACCCTTAATAAATATTAACCTATTAATTACTTGTTAGTGCTCATTACAAACTATATCTGCTGGCCTGACTCAGTGGAAGAGAGTTAGCAGGGAAGCCAGCCAGCCGTCAAAGACAGGTAATTAATTAAGCCATGGCAAACAATGTAACCATTCAGGAATTTCAAAGCTTTTTTGGGTGCTACAATTGATGAAATTTTGCAGGCTATATAATATACAACATCCCTGGGGTTATATATTCTTTCAGCTATGTTGTCAATTTTATTAAATATATATCACCACATGAGATTAAGTATATAGCTGTGGATTTCACATAACAAATAGCCCACGTATTCAGACTCTAAGCATCCCTGTGGGGACACACTGCCCTGTCTGGCCTCTGTGAGCCCCAAAACCAATTTTTTAAAACCCATCTCTGTCTACTCCCTCAGAAACAAGCGTGAGCCTAACTCAACTGCCAACTGCTGCCCCTATTCGGTCCTGAACACTATCTTTTGAAATCCCCACTCATTCTGCATTCCACAGTATCGCGGAATAAACCCGCCACCAATAGATATGTTTTAAATAAGATTTATTTTGTTAGAATCACGAGTAAAAGAAAGTTTTAGCAACGCACCTAGCCACTGCCGTACGGAGCCGCCGCTCTCTGGGGCCGGAAGCACCGCCTCTCCTTCCACCACCGCACGTGCTGGGCTGGAAGCACCACCTCTCCCGTACAATCCGGGATTCCCGCTACATCTCCCCATTTTGTCTAAATAGGAAGGTTTTAAGCTAGATATAAAACTATATATTACAGGGATTACCATAAGACAGTGTGTGGGAAAGAGGAAGGAACTAACATAAGTGAGGTCAAACTACTGCTAACGAACAACTATAAAGTGTAAATTGATATTTAAAATGTTGATATAAAAAAATATATAGGGATTGTTTTAAGGCTGTTTATCTTAAATAATAGAGTTTTAAGACTTGAGTGTCTTTGCTGGAATGTGAAGTAATAACAACCTTAACTATCTAATCTTCAACACCGTCAAGACCTGAGAAGGAAAATATATACCTAAAGTTGGAAGCATGAAGTAACTTTTAGAATATAGGAGAAGACAACGACAGTTAACTACCTGGACAGTCATCCACCACTTCTCTGTGTAACGGGAGCATCCATCCTTGTGGCTACTGGTCTATGATATCTGACAAGTTTCCATAGAAGCAGGGTATTTTTGGTAGGACTGTCTTATCCTGGCTAGGCAGGCTTCAGCAGTTCCTATCCCTGGGCTAAAAACACCGCCTCTCCCGTACAATCCAAAATTCCCGCTACACCACAGCATGTTCTGCAGACTCTGCTTGTACCTGAAAGCAGCCAGGATCTGGCTCCTACCTCTGCCCAGGCACTTACATCAAGTAGCACAATCAAGTCGGCTTTGTGTACATAGGCAAGTTCCTGCCACATCACACATTTGTACCTTATGCTGCTTAAAGGCCCAATCCATGTGTGTTCCACTACCTTTGACCATTTCTCCCAGTACAAGTCACACATGTTAGACAATCCCTCAGCTAAGCACACCTGCCCTGCAGTCTGGGCATGGTGGTGTTTGGCTCTGCTTAACCACCAGGCCTATACTGGAGGACTGGAGGGCTGCATGCAAGTGCATGCCCTACCAGGGGCAGAGCTTGTAAGTTGGAACACTGCCTGCAGCATATTTTTCTGTAATGTTCTAGTTCAATCGTTGAAGCAATCTATCTTGTTTCTGTTCTGCTTTGATCAGGTAGAGGCTGCTGCCAGTTCTCTATGGGAGTCTTTGATATACTCTGATTACCCATCAGCTGCCTTTAGGTTCTCAGCACCCTTTGCATGCAACCTGCTCTTTTTATTTTTCTATCTAACTAGAATTTGCTTAATGTAGTTGTTTTCAGTTCTGTTAGAGTTTTCAGGTCAGACAGAAGAGCACAAACCAGAGCAGCCTACATCCTAGAACCTGCTTTGGCACTACACTTTTGATACCTGCTGGCCAAATATTGTCATTACATCCTCAAGTCACCATGCAAATAACCCATCACAAACTGCCTGATTGATTAAGAAACTTACACCTAGGACAATCACAGAAGATTTTTACCTGAGGTAAATTGCTTGATAGCTTTACCCTTTAAGCTTATAAAAAAATAAATAACAAGAAATTTCCAATTTATAAACAACATCTACAGCAATGATGAATTATATTTCCATGCAAGAAATGAAATTAGAAGGAATATGTGAACTGTCCAAGATGTATATAGGTTTAGCTATAACTGTTATTAATCTGGCAGCTTATATTATAGCTGTAGAAATGGTTTGATAACAATAAGAAAAATGAAGAAGTATTTGAAATTAAATAGACTTTGCAAAATGATAATAAAAATTACTCAAAAAGATTTACTCCATGGAAAATAATAACAGTAATTTGAAAGACAAAATTAATTCCATGGAATAGGATGATAATATATTAGCAGAAAAATTTACTTCTTGGAAAATTTTTATGAGAGACTGACAGAACATTGCTATTGGAAGGCAATATGCATGCCACACATATAATCTCTAAAGATGACTAATTAGTATTGATAGATAAGATAAAATTATTAGAATTTTATGAGTGATAAAAACAAGAGACCAATTTACCAAAGTGTTTGAAATTATTCACTATTCTGGAGCTTCAGCCCTACATAAGGCCAGGACAAATAGATTGCAAGGCCTATAATAACGTATTAGAGCTGATAAAAAGAAAATTAACCCACAGATAAAAGAGGTCAGAGGTAATTAACCTTACTACTTTGTACTATCTTACATTTCACATTAAGAAATGTGAAAGGCCAGCAAATAATAATTATCCTAAAGAATATACAGATTGTAAATGGGAGTTTATACATATGAGAGATGTAAAAGATATTAAGGAAGCAATAGTTACCTATGGTATGCATTCAGTGTATGTGATACAATGTTAAATACATGGTCCTTCAGGAATAGAACTACTTTAAATGACTGGAATCAATTAGTATTAGCAGTATTAGAATATGGACATCAGTTAAATTGGAAAAGCAGGTGCAGAGGAAAAACTAAGATCTTTGAACAACAAGGTAAGATTAGAGGTTTTGAAATTTCTCAAGATCAGATACTTTTTGAAAGCTCTTTTGCTGATGTATATAAGCAGGCTACCTTTGATGTGCGCACATTGTCCTATGACACATTACAGGCTTAATGCTTGGCATAAGATTCCAGAATCAGTAAAAACAAATGAGCCTTTCACTAAAGTCATACAAGACTCAAAAGAAAACTTTTCTGACTTTTTGCAAAGATTGACTAGATCTGTATGTAAATAGAGCAATATCAGATTAAGAAGTTAGAAGAGTATTAGTTGAATTTTTGGCTTTTGAAAAATGCTGCTTTAGAATACAGAAGATAATTGCACCTTTAAAGATTAGATGAGCACCCATAGTAGAATGGTTCCAACACACAGTCAATATTGAATCTCATAACTATAGTGAAGAGGCTTAGATATGAGAGGGGATTTCCAAAGACATAAAAGGACATCAAATTTTCAAATGTTTTAATTGTGGAAAACCAGACCATATAAGAAGAAATTGTACACAGTTCATTGCTAGGAGCAATGTTTTTTCTAAGAATGACCCAAACAAGTGCCCCCAATGTCTGGATTATGTAAAAGTTTTGGCAAACTCTGACATTGGACCAACAACTGCAGATCAAAAAAAAAGACAAACAAGGCAAGCCTTCACCATCATAAAGCACTTTAAGGGGCCTCTCATAGGTCTCCAAGTCAAATGTGGTTCAGTCATTCCAAGTCACTGTGAAGGAAACTCCTCCCCAGAACAATTAGAAAACTAATGTCTAATTTAAAAAACCATACTTTTCAAGATGATAGAATAGTTTTGAAAAATGAACCAAGAATTCCATGAAAATCCATAAAACCAGTATTTGGATCAATTTCTGTAAAGAACCAGACTAAAGCTTATGAATAAATAAGATTATAATACAAGTCTTGTTAAATACAGAAGCAGAAGTGACTATAATTACACCAGAATCATGTCATTCAATTTGACCTCTTGAGAAGGTAGACGTTCTACTTCCTAGGAATTGGAAGCATATCTAAGGTAAAACAAAGTATGAGAAGAGTTGAATGCATAGAGCCAGAAGGACAAATAGAAAGGATGAAGCTATATGTGGTGGTGGAGCATGTCCCCACACACTCTGTAGCAGATAGAGATAAACTCTGACTGCCAGGGTCCCCCCCAGCTGCTGCTGAGGGAATTTGCATGGCCACCCGCCTCCAACTGAGCAAACAGAGAAGGACTGAGGACTCTGAAAGACAGACTCAGACTCCACCCAAAGGTGAGGTGGGTTCAGCAGGCCCCAGCACCTGAATCCCTGCCAGGGAAAAATGTGTTCCTGTTGGGTTCCAGTTCCAGGACCAGGTGCTGTCTGTAGAGCATGTCCCCACAAACTCTGTAGCAGACAGAGATAAACTTTGGCTGTCAGGGTCCCCCCAGCTGCTGCTAAGGGAACTTGCAAGGCCACCCTGCCTCCAACTGCTAAAACAGAGAAGGATTGAAGACTTGAATTTCAGTCCCCTGCCCAGAGCAGAGGTAGAGATTGAGCAGACCTTTTGTTCAGATGTGACAGAAGACACACAAGCCCAAATGCCTCAACTGACCAGGAGCCACCTAATCGTGAACACCTGAAGCCCTGGGCAGATGCAAGTGCAAAAATTTACATAATAATATAAAGTCAGGGATGGTGATACCTCCTGAGGTTCTTTTGTTGAATAAAATTGTTTTGGCAATCCTGGCTTTCCTGTTATTCCAAATGAAATTGAGTATTGTTCTTTCAAGGTCCAAAAAATATTGTGTTGGGATTTTGATGGGCAGTGCATTGAATCTGTAGATTGCCTTTGGTAGAATTGTCATTTTTACTATGTTGATCCTACCAATCCAGGAACATGGGAAAGATTTCCATTTTCTGATATCCTCTTCAAATTCTTTCTTCAGTGATTTAAAATTTTTGTCAAATAGGTCTGTTACTTCTTTGGTTATAGTTACTCCAAGGTATTTAATACTATTTGCAGCTATTATGAAGTGTAATGTTTCCCTTATTTCTTTTTCAGCTCTTCTATCTTTAGTGTATAGAAGGGCTACTGATTTCTATGAGTTAATCTTGTATCCTGCTACATTGCTGAAGGTGTTTACCAGCCATAGCAGTTCCTTGGAAGAATTTTTTGGGTCACTTATGTATACAATCATATCATCTACAAATAGAGATAGTTTCACTTCTTCTTTTCCAATTTGTATCCCTTTAATCTCTTTTCGTTCCCTTACTGCTTTATCTAAAACTTTGAGAACTATATTGAATAGATAAGAGGGGAGAGGACATCCTTGTCTAGTTCCTGACTTTAGTGGGATTGCTTTGAGTTTTTCTCCATTAAGTTTGATATTGGCAGTCGACTTCTTGTAAATCACCTTTATTATATTTATGTATTCTCCCTGTATTCCTGATCTCTCCAGGGCTTTAATCATAAAGGAGTGTTGGATTTTGTCAAAGGCTTTTTCAGCATCTAAGGATATGATCATGTGGTTTTGTTCCTTTAGTTTGTTTATATGATGGATAACATTTATGATTCTTCGTATGTTAAACCAGCCCTGCATTTCTGGGATGAAGCCTACTTGGTTGTGGTGGATGTTATATTTTATATATTGTTGTATACGGTTTGCTAAAATTTTGTTGAGAAGTTTAGCATCAATATTCATGAGGGAAATTGATCTGTAAATCTCCTTCTTTGTTGTGTCTTTGAGTGGCTTGGGTTTTAGGGTAATTGTGGCCTCATAAAAGGAATTTGGCAATATTCCTTCAGTTTCTATTGTGTGAAATAGTTTGAGGAGTAAGGGTAATAATTCTTCTTTGAATGTCTGGTAGAATTCTGCACTGAAACCATCTGGAGGAAAACTTTTATTTTGGGGAAGGCTTTTAATGACAGCTTCAATTTCCATAAGGGTTATAGGCCTGTTTAGGTAATTAATCTGATCTTCATTTAATTTTGGTAGATGGTACCTGTCCAGAAAGCTGTCCATTTCTTCTAGGTTTTCCATTTTTGTGGAATACAGATTTTCAAAGTATGATCTGATAATTCTCTGGATTTCCTGGGGGTCTGTTGTTATGTCCCCCTTTACATTTCTGATTTTGTTGATTTGAACACTCTCTCTCTGTTTTTTGATTAGTTTGGAAACGGCTTATCTATCTTGTTAACTTTCTCAAAGAACCAACTCTTAGATTCATTGATTCTTTGTATTTTTTTGTTGTTGTTTCAATTTTGTTGATTTCAGCTCTAAGTTTGATTATTTCCTGCCATCTACTCCTTCTTGGTGATTTTGCTTCTAATTGTTTTAAGGCTTTTATTTGAGTTGTTAGGTCTCTAGTGTCAGATTTCTCTAGGTTTTTCATGTAGGTATCTAGCGCTATGAATTTTCCTTTAAGACTGCTTTCATTGTGTCCCACAAGTTTAGATACATTGTGGATTCATTTTCATTAAATTCTAGGAAGACTTTGATTTCTTTCTTAATTTCTTCCTTGACCCAGAGACGGTTCAGCTGAGTGATGTTTAGTTTCCATGAGTTGGTAGGCTTTCTTTGATTTTTGATGTTGTTGAACTCTAACTTTAGGCCCTCGTGGTCCGATATGTTACAAGGGATTATTTACATTTTTTATGTATTCATATTTGCTTTATGACCAATCATGTGGTCAATTTTAGAGAAAGTTCCATGCGGAGCTGAGAAATATGAATATTCCTTTGCATTTGGGTAGAAGCTTCTGTAGATATCTATTAAATCCATTTGCATCATAACCTCTGTTAGACTCCTTATTTCTCTGTTGAGTCTCTGTCTGGTTGACCTATCCAGGGGTGAAAGTGGGATATTGAAGTCTCCCACTATTAGGGTGTAAGAAGTGATATGGGATCGAGCTTTAGCAGTGTTTCTTTTACATAAGTAGGTGCTCTTATATTTGGGGCATAAATATTCAGGATTGAAATATCCTCTTTACCAATTTTTCCTGTGATGAATAAATAATGACCATTTTGGTCCCTTTTAATTGCTTTTAGCTTAAAGTCTACTTAGTTAGATATTAGGATTGCAATCCCCACTTGTTTCTTAGGACTTTTTGACTGGAAAATCTTTCCCCAACCCTTTACTCTAAGCCTGTGTCTGTCTTTCCGGTTGAGGTCTGTTTCTTTTAGGCAACAGAAGGGTGGGTTCTGTTGTTGTATCCATCTTGTTAGTGTGTGACTTTTTATAGAAGAGTTGAGTCCACTGATATTAAGGGATATTAGTGACCATTGACTGATATTTCCTGGCAGAATGGCTAAGATTAAAAACAGATGACAGCCTATGATAGAGAGGATGCTGACCAAGGGGAACTCTCCTCCATTGTTTGTGGGAGTGTAAACTTGTTCAGTCACTCTGGAAAGAAGTATGGCAATTTCTCAGAAAACTGGGAATCAATCTCCCCAAGGATCCAGCAATACGACCCTTAGGCATATACCCTAAGAATGCAAATTCAAACTTAAAAAGCATTAGCTCAATTATGTTAATTGCAGCATTATTCATAATAGCAAGAACCTAGAAACAACATAGATATCCCTCAACTGAAGAATGGATTAACAAGCTGTGGTACATCTACACAGTGGAGTATTACTCAGCAGTAATAAAAAATGATATTTTAAAATTTGCAGGCAAATGGATGGACTTGGAGAATATCCTCCTAAGTGAGGTATCACAATCCCAGAAAGAGAAGCAGAGGATGTCCTCACTCATTAGCAGACTTTTAAAAAATAAAAATAAAAGAGAGAGATGTCATTATACACAAGATCTCAAGGCTAGAACATAGCTAAATGCCACAATGCCTCACTTCTGCATTGATGATCTCTGGAAGAGGTATGAGTGAGGAAAAGACTTGTTTTCTTTAAGGGTCTTGCCACTCCAGTAAGTAAATGAGCAGCATGAATAGGCATTTTTGTAAGTAGGGAGATCATAAGAGTGGGCATGTCTCTGAGAGGTCTGATACCTGAATTTGATGGGGTCTGTGATGTAAAAACATCAAATAATATATATATATATATATATATATAATTTTAAAATAGAGAAAAGAAATACTATTATTAATATCAGGGTAACTTTTTTAAAGACTTTATTTTTTTAAGTTTAATGAAATTATATGATATGCATTTGTCTTAGTTTTTAAGTTATAGTAGAATTCTTTAGTAAGTTGATATTTCCTTGTGTTTGTTTCTGTTATTGCTGTTTTTTATTTTTATTATGTTGTATTTCATTAGCATTTCAAACAGTTTACAAAGTATGAATTTGTTAAAATCATTCATTGAATTTAGGCTTAATTTTATTATCTAAAATCTCACCAGTTTTTTCAGAATATTCAATTTATTGAAACAAATTTAGAATGTATGTTGTTATGATTTTCAGGAATTACCTTTATATCAGTTATAATGTTTTCCTTTCAATTTCTACTTTTATTGAAGTAGGTCTTCCTTTTTGTTTAATTTGGTTAAAAATTTGCCAATTTTGTTTAATTCGCCACTTTAAACTTGATAGAAAAGAAAGTGGGAAATACACTTCTACGAATTGTCACAGGCGACCATTTCCTAAATGTAACACCAGTGGCACAGACACTAAGACTAACAATCAATAAGTGGGATCTCCTGAAGCTAAGAAGCTTCTGTACAGCCAAGGACACTGGCAATAGGACAAAATGACAGCCTACAGAATGGGAAAAGATTTTCACCAACCCTACAAGTGATAGAGGACTGATCTCTAAGATATATAAAGAACTCAAGAATCTAGAGCCCAAAAGCTTGCATAACCCAATCAAAAAATGGGGTTCAGATCTAAAAAGGGAATTCCCAGCAGAAGAATTATGAATGGCTGACAGGCACCTGAAAAAGTGCTCATCATCTTTAGCCATCAGAGAATTGCAAATCAAAACAACTTTGAGATACCACCTGAAACCTGTTAGATTAACTAAGATAAAAGAAACAGAGGAAAGCCTATGCTGGAGAGGATGAGGAGCATAGGGAAGACTCCTCCATCGTTGGTGGGAGTGTAAGCTTGTACAGCTACTCTGGAATGCAGTATGATGGTTTCTCAGAAAATTGAGAATCAATCTCCCCAAGGATCCAGCAATACCACTTCTGGGTGTATACCCTAAAGATGCACAGTCACACTCCAAAGTCATTAGCCCAATTATGTTCATAGCAGTGTTATTTGTAATAGCAAGAACCTGGAAACAACCTAGATGTCCCTCAACTGAAGAATGGATTAACAAACTGTGGTACATCTACACAGTGGAGTACTACTCAGCAGTAAGAAAAAGTGATATCCTAAAATTCGCAGGCAAATGGATGGACTTGGAGAATATCCTCCTGAGCGAGGTATCACAAACTCAGAGAGATAAGCAAGAGATGTACTCACTCATTAGTGGACTCTAAACAAACAAACAAACAAACAAACAAGAAAATATCAAAGCATGCCCAAGCTGCAAACCACAACCACTGAACAGCTTGTGATCAAAAACATCCTGGACTGACTCCCTCTAGAGGAACTCTGACTCACTTTTGAGGGAGGGGGGAGAAAACTGGATCTGCCAGGAGTGGAGACTGAACTAAGCAATATTGGGTCAGTGGGGCCACAGGACTGCCTGCTGGCTGCCCAGGGAGGGGATGGTGAGTTGTGGAGAAGAAAGAATGACCTGATGTGGTGGGAAAGGAAAGGGAACTTGAATAAGGATATACAAGGATAGAAAGTGTTACTTCTTTGTTAATAATAATAGTAATAATAATAATAATAAAAATCATCAAATCTGAAAAAAAAAATTTGATGACTTTTCTTTTTTGGTTTTGTTGATTGTGAGAAGATTTCTCTGAGAAGGCTTGACTGTCTTATATATAGGTCAGTAGAGAGGGATATCCTGGAACTCAGATTCACCCATGGCTCAGAAAATTGTCCTCTGAAGGTTTCCTAGATTAACTATGATATTAATGGGGACAACACTGAGATTGCTCCATGGGCTGCCTTCCTACAAACACAAACAAAGAAACCCATCAATGCAGACAGAGGTTTTGTGAATCTTTCTATCACCATCAAACCCCATTGAGCTTTATTTCAGAAAATGAGACATTGAGCAGCTGCTGCAATTCTTGATGGAGTGAGTGAAGGGGCCTGTGGCCAATGATACAGGCCTGGGAGTCAGGTGAGAAGCAGATACAGACACCTTTAAAGCAAGGCTGGCCAACTCACTCCTTTATTGCAGATATGGGTCAAACCTATATCCTGCCTACTAATTTACCATTGTCTGTTGACCATTTCCCCAGTTGATGTTGGCTCTCATTGACCTCCAGCAACTCAATGGTCACAAATCAACAATCACCAGACACAACTGCAGACTCAAGCCTAGAACATAGCAAAGGGTCTTCACTACTCTATGGAGCAGTTTGAGAAGTATTGGTAATAGTTCTTCTTTGAATATCTGGTAGAATTCTACACTGAAACCATCTGGACTTAGGCTTTTTTCACTAAGGAGGCTTTTAATGACAGCCTCAATTTTCTTTGGGGTTAAAGGACTGTTTAGGTATTTAATCTGATCTTGATTTAATTTTGGTAAGTGGTACCTGTCCAAAAAGCTGTCTTTTTCTTCTAGGGTTTTTATTTTTGTGGAGCATAAATTTTCAAAGTATGACCTGATAATTCTCTGTACTTCCTGGAGGAGTCTGTTGTTATGTTCCCCTTTTCATTTCTGATTTTGTTGATGTGGATACTCTCTCTCTCTCTCTCTCTCTGCTTTTTGGTTTGTTTGGATAAGGGTTTATCTATCTGTTGACCAACTCTTTGAGTCATTAAATTCAAACAATTTGCCAAACACTTTTTATGAGGCCATAATTACCCTGACACCCAAGCCACTCAAAGATGCAAGAAAGAGGATTATAGACCAATTTTCCTCATGAATATTGATGCAAATTTTCTCAACAAAATTCTGGCAAACTGTATACAACAACATATAAAAATTATCATCCACCATGATCACCTTGGCTTCATCCCAAAAATGTAGGGATGGTTCAACATACAAATAACCATAAATGTCATCATCCATCATAAAAACAAATGAAGGAAAAAACCCACATGACTATATCCTTAGATGCCAAAAAAGTCTTTGACAGAATCCAATACTCCTTCATGATAAATGTCATGGAGAGATCAGGACTACAGGGAAAATATCTAAATATAATAAAGGTGATTTACAAGAAGCTGAAGGCAACATCAAACTAAATGGAGAAATAATCAAAGTCATCACACTAAAATCAGGAACTAGAAAAGGATGTCCTCTCTCCTTATCTGTTCAATATAGTTCTTGAAGTTTTAGCTAAATCAAAAAGAGAACAAACACAAGGAGATTAAGCAGATACAAATTGGAAAAGAAGTGAAACTATCTCTGTTTGCAGATAATATGATTGTAAATATTAGTGACCCCCAACATTCTACCAGGGAACTTCTACAGCTATAAACACTTTCAGCATTGTAGCAGAATACAAGATTAACTCAAAGAAATCAGTAGACCTCCTATACACTAAAGATAAAAGGGGTAAAAATTAAATAAGAAAAACATCACCCTTTAAAATATCTGCAAATAGCAATAAATACTTTGGAGTAACTATAACAATAAAAGTAACAGATCTATTTGACAAAAACTTTAAATCACTGAAGAAAAAAATGGAAGAGGATATCAGAAAATGGAAAAATCTCCCATGTTCCTGGATAGGGTAGATCACATAGTGAAAATGGCAATTCTACCAAAGCAATCTACAGATTCAATGCAATTCCCATCAAAATCTCAACACAATTTTTTTACAGACCTTGAAAGAGCAATACCCAATTTCATTTGGAATATCAGGAAAGCCAGGATTGTCAAAACAATTTTGCCCAACAACAGAACTTCAGGAAGCATCACCATCACCAACTTCAAATTATACTATAGAGCTACAGTATTAAAAACAGCCTGGTACTAGCATAGAATGTTCATACAAAGTGTTAATTGTGAATGGATCAGAGCATGTGATTGTTGTGAATCCCATTATCAGCTATTGATGGGTGAAGCTCATGGCAATTAAGATCATTCTTTTTTTCTGTGAAGGATTTTGATTCATCCACCCAGAAACTCTGTAATTCCATTCTTCAGTTTACCTATGAAAGTTCAACCTGTGATTTATCCACAGAGACAGTACATGTGGCCAATAATCCTTGTCAGTAAAGCTAATTTTAAAGACCAGAATTTCAAGTGATTAATAGATACCGTTATACAGCATAGTCTAATATATTCCTATATATCAAAATTAGACCGTAATGAGAACTTATCATCCTGACCATCCACAAATATATGTGCATTTAGTTTCAATTACATGAAAATACAGTATAATAGGAAGATTCCACAGCTGTTTTTGCACATGTAAAATCACAGATGGAAAAAATAATTTTCAGAGTCAATGGTCCATAAGTCTTGCTTGATGAGGTTTTCCAATAAAGAAGTTTTCATCTGTTATGTCATCAACTGTATTGTCAATTGCTATCTGCTATATTTGTGTCATGGCTTGAAATACTCAAGACAACAATTATTTCAAAAAAGAAAGATACTAATGACAATAAAAACTTCTATCATACACTGAATAAATTAAGTCATTTAGTAAGTCAGCTTGTATTTAGTTAAAATGCATTAGTTCAAAGCAAAAAATTTATGTTTTAATGTCACTTGATCCATAAACATCCTAACAGAATTGTGCGAGTCTGAACTGCATCTCTTGCTTTCTGTTTGTATAATGATTATAGAGTATCTGGACTGGGTTTGAGGGGGAAAGAAGGTTGAACAAGGATATACAAGGATAAAAAATATGACTTTATTCATAGTAAATAAATAAATTCTCAGGGCTATGGTACACAATTGCTTTCAGGGGATCTTTTAAACCCCACCCATTTTTAAATTGCCATTGCATATTAGAAGATGGTTGTTTGAAATAAGATTTCTCTTTAACCACAAGTTTTTTAATAAATTCAGAGCCCTCTAGCATGATCCCTATTAATAACCAATCAGTCTCATTACTTTGTGCTAGAAGTCAAAGCAGATCACTATGGGATCTGATATGTGATACATATATAATGTATTTATGTACATATATATGATGAATTCTATTTCTATAATATCCTGTAGTTGTAGAAATAATGAGGAATAAAATCAGCAGTTTTAATATGTAAAACAACTCTTTTTTCATAATGAAAGATAGTTACTATGTTAAGTGGTTCTGTAAAGGTTATTAACATCATAATAATAGCATATAACTTTGACTTTTAGACAGAATTATAAAGGCATTGAGACAGTTACTTAAAATATTTTTATTTGTAATTTGCTTTTCCTGGTTTTTTTATTAGTGTAAAATGTAGGGTCTCTAGAAATTGGTTTATCCTGTACAACATAATAGAAGTTTCAGTTATATTCTTGATAAATTAAATACTTTGGCTTTGAAAATATCTGTTATTAACATCTCCCAAAAACAATTACTGCAGGATCTTTGCCAAGATTCACTATATGCCTAAAACTGATCAATTTCTACAATAGTTAAAGGTACAACAATTTCTGCTGGGTCCTTTCCTATCAACTGATGAAGTCTTAATTTTCTTTTAAAAATCAAATCAAAAATCTTTTCCACACAAGTTTTTAATTTTTCACTTTTCTAATGTGGCAGAAATATGTATTTTAATATAATATTCCCCTTTGAATTATAATACCTGTAGGAGAATGCTTAGAAGGTAAAATAACCAGAATGCAATCAAACTCTAAATCCATAACATTTACATGTAAATCTAATAATTTCTTTTCTACTAAATATAATTTTATATCAACTTACTCAGAAAATTCTCTTTAAATAATTAAGTTCTTATCACAATCTAAGGTATTAAAAATTAACTATTTTATTGTGTTTTATTACAATATTGGGCCATATATGGGAAATATCTCCTAGCAGTATTTGAAAATTATTAAAAGTTTGCAGTCTATCTCTCTTGATTTGTACCTTTTGAGTTCTAATTTTTTATATCCTAGAAAATTAATAGATCTTTTAAAAAATATTTATTTTTATTTTATGTGAAATGGTATTTTGCCTGCATGTATAACTGTGTAAGGGTGTCAGATATTGCAATTACAGACAGTTATTAGCTGCCAAGTGTATGCTGGGAATTGGACTCAGCTCCTCCTGAAGAACAGTCAGTGCTTTTAACTGCTTTTAAGCCATCTCTCCCACCCCTTTCTTTGTATATTTTTAGGAGCATTTTGAATCCCCAATCAGGCAAGCATTTTCTTACTTCTTTAAACATTCTAATGTACCTATGTTTGAGTCTACCAACAAATTATCATCCATGTAATAATAATGACAGATCATAGAAAGTGTTTGCATATCACTTCTAATGGCTGTTGTACAAAATATTGATACACAGTGGGGCTATTTAACATTTCTTATGGAATAACTCTCCACTGACATCTTTTTACAGGGTGAGAATTGTGGCAAGTGGGCATTGTAAAGGCAAATTTTTCCTTGTGCTGTTCTAGAGGTATGGTAAAGAAATAGTCCTTTAAGTTAATAACTGTAATAAGCCACCCCTTGGGTAACAGGGAGGCAAAGGAATTCCATTGGCTGATTCACTTTATGTACTGCTGTTAAATCTGTCATCAATCTCCACTTTCCAGATTTCTTTTTGACAACAAATACAGCAGAAATGCAAATGCTGGTTCATTCTTCAGGATTCTGAGCATTTAACTGCTATTATACAAGTTTTTCTAAGACCTGCAATTTCTCTTTTGTTAGATGCTATTGCTAGACCTATATAGGCTTATCTGTCAACTGTTTTAAAGGTAGCACTGTGGGTGTCTTTAAAGTCAGCAGCTGTCATATTTTTTATGCACAGCCTGAAAGGGCAGTGACTATTTTTTTTTATAAAACCTTAAACTGTAATTGTCAGAAACATAATTGGGTTTATGGCTTATATCTGAGCTTAGAGGAATTTTAATCTGGGTATTTAATTGTTATAGAAGATAATGAGCCAGTAGATTCACTGATAAATTGGCCATATCTGGCTTCATCCTTCTTTGTCCTTTTCATCCTATGCATTAAAGCTATCTTATGTTTTGTTTTATCTGAGATATGGTTTCAATCCTTAGAAATTAAAAATCTACCTCTTTTAAAATACTGTTCAGATTCCATGATCTTGGAGTAATGATCAATACATCCACTGACCTCAGATAAAAATATTATCCACTTGTATTTGTAATTTTTGCTTTTGTTCATTTATGGAAGTCTACCAAAACAAACATTTTGTGTTTTTTCTTGTAAATTTTAATTTCTCCTTTAAAATTGTTCTATATTCCAATGCTGTATGATTTTTTTATTTTGTTTTGTTTTGTTTTCTTACATTAGGCACTGGGTTTTCTAAATGTCCTAAAGAAGCTGTTTCTTCATTTTGTCTGTATATGACTGAACCATCTTTGATTTCCAGACCTGTATTTTAGGAACCTCCCATGAAAAGCCCCAAGAGGCATTTTCTGATGGTAAAGGTGTTGGGATTTTGATGAGAATTGCACTGAATCTGTAGGTTGTTTTGGGTAAGATTGCCATCTTTACTATGTATGACCTATCCAGGAACATGGGAGATCTTTCCATTTTCTGGTATCTTTTTCAGATTTCTTTCTGCAATAACTTAGAATTCTTGTCATACAGGTCTATCACTTCTTTGGCTAGTTACTCCAAAATATTTAATGCTATTTACAGCTATTATAAAGGTAATGTTTCCCTGATTTATTTCAATAATGAAGATTTAAAAAAAAATACTCAGCTGATTTCATCCAAAATAAATTGAATGCATTTTGTAAGTTTTATAGCAATATGAGTCAGTTAGAAAGTAGTGTTTCCAATGTTGCAAATAGTACAAATAGACAAGAATTTAAATCACTAATGTTCTCCAGGTTACAAAGAGTAAGAGGTTGTGAAATACATGTTACAAATATGTTTACTTTATTTACTAAGTTCTTGTTTATTTTAACAAACACTGAGTAAGATCAATATTGAACCTTAGCACAAAGTCCATAAGAATTGATTTCTACAACTAGATGGGATGTTTCTGGCATTAAAAAAGAAGTAAGGCTCAAGTGCTATGGCCTCAAGCCTTATTCTATCTGCTATCTGCAGTCTCTAATTTCATCAGGGTTTTTCATCTTCACTATCCATGTTCTCACCTACAAATTAAAATAATTTTGACTCAGTAAAGGAAAAAAATAATGTGGATTCATTGTAAATAAATGAGAAAGTGAGAATTGACTGAATCTCTA